>JAYMTF010000037.1:0-66691 GCA_036897485.1 Pelargonium nanum
TAGTAACATGACACTCATGTAACCGATTTATGATAATCAAATAAAAAGACTGTGGCTGCATGCGTCTCATTTAATTTCAACAACCTAGTTGTATGTATATATTGAACTTTTATACTCTGCTTTAATTGTATGAATCATAATATATATTTTTAATGAACACATAAAACTAATAGTTTATTACTACAAATCGAATAATAACAAAGACGATACAAAATCGAATAATTGTAGACAACCCACCTGAACGAGTCTAATAAAAAGATCAAAGAACTAACTAACTTATGTGCCACTAGGTTGACAGAACAAGCCGCAAACAAAACCAAACTGAGTCACAATAACTAAAATAGTATGAATAATCTAAAACACTTATACCTCTCCACTAACTTTGTGTATTTCAATTTATAATAAATAGTTAATAAACCCTATTTATACATATAATAAACTTCATATATATCCTTAAAGTGGAGTCTCTAAATTTGTATTATAAAATACTAAAAATGAAATACAAAAAGTTTCTCCCATGATAGAAACTCCATAATGCATATGCTCAAAAATTATTTTGAGTTTTAAGATATTTTTATCCTATTTGAGTGAGGTCTTAAAATTTGAAAAATTAAATTCAGAAAGTATAGATCAACTTGGACACAATGAATCCAAAAAAAAAAAAAAAGAAAAAGTTAAACTCAAATGCAATAATTTAACAAGTATTATTCCTCAATCAGTTATTTATTGGGTCACTAGTTCAATTGAGTTGACCTTTCGGATTGGTCATGATGACGTCATCATGTGTTTCTCGACAATGTTATTGGCTTCGAGGGTTGGTACCTGACGTGGCAAAAAAAGTAAATAAATAAATTTGCACCCGGCCTATGCTAAACATTGACAATTTCGTACCGAAAACTTTATAGGGTATTAATCTAGCGCCCAACATATCTAAACGAGTAACAGTTCTTGAGCCCTATTTTGTGTAACAGTTCTTGAGCTCTTTTGGGCTATTTGTACTTTGTAATATCCTTTGGATTATTAATACAAAGTATTATTTGCTGATTAAAAAAAAAATAGATGTTCAACAAACACGACAAGGTACGTACCACCACACACGAATAATATTATACACATATACATTACACAACGGTAGACATTTGAACCATTTTTTGCAGCCTATGATATAGATTTGAAACAATTAATATTAATAAAAATGTTAAAGAATCCAATACTTCGAAAGTGGTGCTTACCACGTATTGTGTTACGGGCGGGTAACAAACAATGTTATAGACAAATTTAAATTTTTATCTTTGAACAATCGGTGGGTTTAAGGACAAACCCACAATACTCCATTTTCCTCTGTCAAGCCAAACATCATACTTATTTAATTTTCAATAACTTGCTTAAATTTTTTTAGTATTCCGCCCAATGCTTCATATATATGTTTTCCCAACCTGTTAACCGCCAAAAATCTCGCCGTTTACGTGCCGTATATTTTACCCGCTACCCAAATTCGTGAGCAAGATCTAGCCACATCGCTATGTGCAACAAGCGATGTGCGCCTAAACGCTTTCTCAAAAAAATCGAGAGATTATATTGACATAAAATTAATTCACGCCAACCAAAACGATACGGAGAGAATTTGGAAGATTTAGAATTATACCTCAAAGCAGAACATGGAATTCGAAGAAGCTTGAGAAGCAAACAAAATTCGTCCATGTTTTCCCACGGCTTTCTTGAGCTTCGCAATCTGATCAATTAAGATCCAGAGAGCAATTAGCAAAAAGCCAACTCTCATACCAAACACCTGTAAATTTTGACCTAACAAACAGCAAGTTCAAGAAAGCCGTGGAAAAGCATGCAAACGACCTTACATACGGCGTCGTTTTCCTCTTCACTCTTCACCAAAAATAATATCTAATTTTGACGAACGCTCACTTTTCTTCGCCTCTCTTCCCCAGAAACCAAATCTTCTCAAAAACCGCAAGAATTTTGAAAATATTTTTGGAGAGAAAATTGTCAACATATTGCAAAATTCTCGAAAACAGAGTGATTATCAGATAATGAAAGAAGATTGAAGAAGAAACAGCTGAGATCTCGTCGATATAAGCCGAATTCAGAAATTAATTTTCTCACTCAATTTTTCCGGAAAATTTTCTCACTCAGAAAATTGGAGAGGTATTGAAGAATTAAGATTGTTCATGGAGAGATCCAGAAAAGGCAGTGAAACACATAAAGACTTAGAAAGAAACTAGCATTAATTAATTTTCCCGCTCAATTTTCCTGGAAAATTTTGAGAGAAATTGAAGCTGAACTCAGAAAAAGTAGCGAAACACCTCTAAATTCGGAAAGTAGCGAGCAATCACTTAATTTTCCCGCTGAATTTTCCTGGAAAATTCTGAGAGCAAAAGGCAAGTACTGAATTTGGCTGAATTAAGATCCAACGGTCGATCCAGAGAAAATTGAATGCATAACAGAGAAATAGCAGTAAAAAACAAATAAATACAGAAACCAGCGAGCATTAACTGATTTTCTCGAGAAAATTTTGACAGAAAGAAGCAGATACTCGAGAGAGCAAACACTCACGAGATAGAAAATAAGTTAGATGAATTGAAATCGACCGATCCATCCAGAGAGAGCAGAATTCAGAAGGAAGCACTAACAGATTTTCTCGCTTAATTTTCCCGGAAAATTCCAAGAGAAAAACAAAAACAAAAAAAACTCACGAATCATGAAAACCACAAGTAAATGAACAAATGAGCAAGCATTAACCAATTTTCTAGCTGGATTTTCCCGGAAATTTTGAAGGAAAGATGAAAATACTGAGTTGGAAAATAATTTCGATGAATTGAGATCGATCAGGACATAGCCGAATACAGAACGGAGAAAAAATTATAAAAAAACAACTAAATTCATAGAGTAGCGAGTTTCAACCGATTTTCTCGCTCAATTTTCCGGGAAAATTTTGCTAGAAAAAGCAGAGAAAATTTTCAGATCAGTTTCAGTTCAGAGAGAGAGCTCGTGCTTGCTCTTTTTCTATACTTTATAATTACTATATAAAGACGAAATGGAAGGTGCGGTTACTCACACGTGCGAGAAGTGACGAATGCGAGACCGACACGTGTCGAGACAGATCGTAAGCAACATTTCCCGAGGATAAATGGGCCACCGGTTTTCCTCTTTCTGTACGGACCATTGGTGACACGTGGCGGCGTCTCTGAATGTGGGGCCCACCTGCTCTATGTGGGTCAAGGAAAACATTTTTTTCACTCCCTCAACTATTATTTTATTTCGAATTGGTGCTTAATCTAACTTTTGTTTTATTTAGGTCATTTAACTACATTATTTTGTTTTGAGTTGGTCCAACTCACAACAATATTGTCGGATTAAGTTTGGCGGATAATTTTATTGTTGGTGTAACAACCACGTGAAGCTTGAAATAGTTAAATTTACCATTAAAATCATTTTAAAACAAAATATAACATTCTAGGAGCCAAGTTGAACATAATTGGTTTGATAATTCTGACTCTATACAATTTTGTTCCAAATTTGACTCATAAATAATTTGAGATAATTCAAGAATCACGTAAACAACAAAAATGTCACGCAAACCTTATGCGACAATATTAGGTGCGTTAAACCAATTCAAATAAAATAATTTAGTTTATGATCAAATTAAAACACATGGACAATTTGAAGATTGAATTGTAACAAAAATTCATCTAGGTAACATTTTACTACAAAATAAATAATTGAGGACCAAAATGAAGCAATTTTTTTATTTGTTTTTATCATTGGTTTTCAATGATGTAGTGTGGCCAGAGGCACCACTTCCCGATCCTCTCCGGGTTGTGCGCCGTGTAACGCGCCGACGATTCTCGATTCTCTTATTGTGACTCAGAACTCGGTAGGACTGACTCACTTTCTAACCCTCTTTTTTGGATTAAAATTCAAAACTCGATCCACAATAATTTCGATTAAAATTCAAAACTCGATCCACAAGAATGTTGATTTTTACCTCAATAGTTTGACAAATTTCCTTCAATTAGTTTACTCCTATAAAACTAAAAACTCTTAAATCAGTACCTATAAGCTCATCTTCAATCAGGAATGTGTTAAACACATCACATGATGAATGAACATTAACTATCACTAGTCAAAGTTTCAAACACTCACTTTCACAACATTACAAGTTCTTTACCAACTTTGCAGAGAAGATTCCAAAACCCAAAACCCAATCCAATCCACATTTTTCAAAATTCGAGTTACATAAAGTAGACTTGATCATTTTCAGATTGGAAAATCCGTACATTATACATGTAAAACCTTAAACATACACCTCTTTCAAGTTAGGTTCGGGTTAGGCTTTTCCAACCCAAACCCAAAAAGACCCAAAACAGGCACCTCTTTCAAGTCAAGTTCGGCTTTCGCCTTCCAACCAACAAGCGATGCAAAACCAAAACCCAAATCGCCAACTTTACATAGACCCAAAACCTCAATATCAAAATAACCTTATCCATACTTGACAATGTGTACCATAGTCCAAAACGGGTAGGGCCACATGTTCTTATCATATTACTTTACGCCAACCTTAACCTACACATGACTTTTTTGGCCCGGCTCTTAACCCTATCATAATGTCAAGGCTCAGCCTCAAAACCGGCATTTTAGTAAATAAAACACATAATCAATGCACTCATCTCCACTAGTCATAGATTAAGTCTTTTCACAACACCACAAATTCACAACCAACTGATCAAAATTGGACAGTTTCAAACAAAACCCAGAAACTACAGAAATCACTGAAGCTAAGTGAGGACAAAGAAGGAAGCAATCTCGGTAGCTCACAGAAGAACAAAAAGGCATCCACAAGCGAGGACTTAGAAAAAGGGACCCCGATAAATACATTCCCCGAGACAAATATGATATGTAAACATTCCTTCCTAGCTAATTAAATATACACACAAGGGTATAGAATGAGAAGACCTGGATTTACAGAACGGTGTTTATATGAAGTGCTTTTAGTAGGGAAGTAGCCATCTGCTTCACCAAAACTTGCCCCCCGGAGCGTTGCCCGTCTCTACGTTCCTCGATTAAGTTTTGAAGTTTCTGAGGCAGATCGTTCTCCACGATCAATTGTTTTGGTCGGGGATGATGCTCATAAACAGCCTGCCACCACGCACAATGATTAATTAAGAGAGGCTAAGATAGTTAGGAGTGACAATTCATGTTGAGAGTTTAGTATTCAGTTAAATGGTTCAACCCACACACAAGCCAATTATTAACAGACTAAGCTACACGACACAAGCCGTATATGGGTGGTCGTCCCAACCAACCCAACTAAATAAATGAGTTTGGACCTGGCCCGACATATTTGGCCCAACTAATGTATAGGTATTGAGTATTGACACAACCCATTTATATAAACGGGTTAGGCGGGTCAAACAGGTTCGCCACAAACACAACACTATGAACAGAGCCACGCGGTTGGGTTAGTTGACACGAACACGACTAATTTGAAACCAAACCCACTTTAATTCGTGTGTTCATGTTGAGTCATGGGTCATGACCCAAACTGCGAGCCCTAAACATAGTTATAAAATTGGATAGACACAAGGAAATAAATACACATCCAGAAAAATTGAGATAATCAACTCACCTTTATTAACTTGAGCAGATTAAGGCGAGCTATAGCATCTTGATGGTCCAGTCTTGAAATAAGTAGTGGCGTCAAACCATTAACAGCCAACGTCGTATTAATACGGGACGATTTCCTGCATTTTAGATACAATTTAGCACATTATTTCAGTGTTTGAGTCATCGTGTCATATGCAGTGCATACTAATCAAAATGCAGTACAAATGTTGTTGATCATAATAAACAGCATGTGGCATATATATAGCACATAC
Source organism: Pelargonium nanum (assembly GCA_036897485.1). NCBI lineage: Eukaryota > Viridiplantae > Streptophyta > Magnoliopsida > Geraniales > Geraniaceae > Pelargonium > Pelargonium nanum. The sequence continues at coordinate 5,892 of JAYMTF010000037.1, forward strand.
GTTATAATTTTCAAGAACGGCTCCAATATGTGCACAAAATGTTGCTCGGGGCAGCACTGGAAGAACTTCACCAGTTTCTGAACCGCATCTTTTTTAAGCAATGCTTGTTCCACTTTCCGGTTGTCGTTATCATGAGCCAAGCAAACAGCAATTGAATCTAATGCTGTAACTGACCATAGTTCATCATCAAGAAGACTCAAGTACACATCTAACCCACCATGAGCCCTCAATTGCTCCCTCGAGTTTCGTGATGCATGAGCCATATCACACAGTAAAGGTAATGCGTATTGTTTCAGGGGAGAATCTGACATGATAAAGTTCATTAAATGTGGGATAATTCCATTTTCAGCTGCTTGTTCTTGTCTCCTCTTGTTTATCTTGCACAGATTGAACAGTGCATTGAGAACCTACAGACCAACAAAAAAAACGTTAATAAAAAATAAATAAAAAACTTGCATCTTTTTAATTTGGCATAGCGTACAAATAAAGTTCTCAAGTAAAAACAGGTAGGGGTGTTCAACTGATCAAAACCGGACTGGAACGGGCCAAATATGAAGATAGGGACCCGTATCTAACTGTCCTGGACTGGGACTGACTGGAATTGCTCGGACTAGACCGGGACCAGACCGATTGGACTGAAATTAAATATAATAAATTTAAATTTTACCTTTTCAATAATAAAAAAGGAAATTTTTATAATATAAAAATATATAATTTGAGTGAATTTGCTGAGTAGTAATGTAGTGGATTGTACAAGTTAAAAAGATAAAAGATAAATTTTGTAAGAGGCTAAATTAAAATTTATGAAATAATAATAATTCCAGACCGGAAGACCAGAGTTTCAAAATGTGGACCAAAGACCTGACCGGTTGGAATCCAGTCAGGTATCAGTCCACACTTTCTGGTCCGATCCAGTTCGGTTTTCCAGTCCAAACCAGAACATGAACACCCCTAAAAACAGGATACAGGTAAGAAAAACCTACCTCATGATGTATTTGACATACGAGAGGCCCTTCTTTAAGTTCAAGGTTAGGGATCAAATATTTAATCGCATCAGCTCGCTGAAGATTTTCTAAGCAGTTGGGGTCGGTGGACAGATGATTAATACACTTCAGTATCTGAAATAAAGATTATGCAGCAACGTAAGCCTGATAAGAAATCGGAAAAGCGGAAATGCAATTCTACGAGAAATATTTTTTCACGTACCTTTAAGAGGATATGGGGCTCTGTCCTATTGAACATCTGGAAAAGACGGGTCAGCAAGCTTTGACTACACATGTAAGACTTCACAGTTGTATCTGCTTGGGCAAACTCAAGCAGAAGATCCGCAACCTTTTCTAAATATTCCCGCGCAACATCTGTATTCAATGCAGATACCATGTGGGAAAGTAACCCAGATGATGTTGCACTCTCCGGTCTAGCATTCAGAACACCGGAACCAGACAGTACGCCTGATGCAGTCTGAGATACGATCCCAGATGTGGAAGCGGCAACCTCTTTTGATGCCAATACTCCAGCCTTCTTATTTGCTGTTTTCTGTGAAATCCTGGGTGTGGATGTAGATTCAAGATTACCATTTTCTCGTCCACGCCCAGAGACCTCTGTGAAAACATAAAACAGTGCATCATATTAGATAAATATTAAAGGTGATAACACAATAATTGAACAATAATGGTATAAAGATGAGAATAAACTAGATGAAACATCAAATACAATAATTTGAAATGGAAACTTTTGGTTCACTTAAGAGGGTGTTAGATGGCAAAATCAGTGTCAGAACCTTTCAAGGTCAAGTTTTCTGTATGACCAATTTCAGGTAGCATTTGGATTAGAATTTGCATTTGGACTTTTTGGTCATGAAAAAAGCAAAAACTATAATTTAAATGCCTCCTCAGATCTTAGCAACATGTTGTGGAAGAAAGAGAGCTGCACATGCCCAGGTGCCGAAAAGTAAATGTCATTTCCATTTCAAATTCCTTAATCTTTTTAGGTAGCGTTTGGATTAGAATTTATGTTCAGGAATGAGAATCAAGGATCGGAATGAGAATGAAGTTCCAATTCATCATGTTCGTATTAAGACTTTTAGCCAGAGAATGGCTTTGGAATGAGAATATTATCATTCTTGATTCTCATTCCCGTTGGGAAAAAAATCCAAAACGCTACCTTAATGTATTGCACTCACGCACAGAGGAAATAATTGGGTGGATGAGATATAAAATATTTTTTTAAAAACAAGGAAGTACCTGCAAACTCTGCCATCAGAAAGTCTAGTTCCCCATTTGTTTTCTTTTCATTTGATGCATGTAAAAGAGGCAGTATACTTTCATGTCTTTCTATTCCAGGAAGGTGACGCACATAGTCAAGTTGACCTGAAAAATGTCTGGAAGGGGGTTCCTTTTCCAGTAAGCTAAGAAGAGGCCGAACTTGCTCTTGTTGAGTAGCTGGGTACCCATTTGATGAGCCTTCGATAAATTTAGGAGGCCTATCTGTCGATGCTCTATTATTGGAATTAGAGACACGCGGCTGCCTATCACCTTCTGTTCGAGAGGAATCAATCTTCCATCCATCAAAACTTTCTCGTTCTTTAGATGTATTTGCAACTTTCTCTACTGATGTTGGATCTGAAAATTTGGATGCAACTCCAGCTTCCATTGTTGCATTGCTAGGACGAGGTCTATCTATATCTACCGGATGGCTTCTTGAATCTTGTTGATCTACCCTTTGGGAATTTGAAGTTGAAGCACGTGATGGTTCTGGAAAACTAGATGACAATGGGTCAATGATCCCATGCCTAACCTTCAGAGCATCAGGCTGATCAGTCGCTGAAACAGATGCCTCATTCTGGAGGAAAATAGGATGGCCAGGGTCCAATAAACCAGACGATGGTCGTTGAGCTGCTCCATCTAATGTAAAACCACCGCCAACAGCTATAGAAGCAAGCCGAGTTGCTTCATTCAAGCTATAAAGTGTGTTGATTAACCTAAGCAGTATCCCATTTTTCGCAGCGATACGGCAAAAATCATTTCTTGGAGTTGATCGCTGAAGCTTAAAAACCTGCCACATGCCGTCAATGGCAAGGTGAACCATTTCCCTGGATACAGAGTTTTGTCAGTACTGTGATGCAAGTCAGTGTGAAGGCAGTTATGCGAGCCTCACACTTACACAAAAAAATAGCAAACTAAAGCATAGAAAATTGTGATAACTAGTTTCTGAAAGACAGTCAACACAACATAAACCCAGCATCAAGTCAGAATCCCCAATATAAGGGCAAAAGTGGACCTTGGTAGAAGCCACATGAATGCCACAGTAACCAGCCTAGAAAGTTTACAATCTAGTCATTGCAACAGTCTATATTTTGCATGTGGGTTTAGAATTTAGACATTCTTTTTCAGATTCTGATAGCGTATTTGAACATAATATGCCCATGATATTGAATAGGGTATTCAAAATTGGGTTCAGAATGTTTTTTTTGGACCCAACCAGACTGGACTGAATTCGATACGAACTGAATTGTTTTAATTTAATCATTTGTATTTATTATACCCAAAAAATTTCTTTAAAAATAACTTTTTTCATTTAAGTTAGGTCCGGTCTCGATCTGGTCCATGTCATTTTCAGTCCTAAAACTCTTCAAGTTTCAGTCCGGTCCGGTTCCGGACCAGTGAACACCCCTCACTGAATGCCAAGACTTCTATTTAGCGACACTTGTGTGCATGATTTCTTGAAATAATAGTCACGTGAAAAATACTTAAATTTATGGAGGCATCAACGTACCTATACTTCGCATAATCGGCCTCTAGAAAACCCACCAGAACAGGTATACCACGACAAGCTATAAACATTTGCAATGTCAATGGGCTGCACATAAGATGCTTCTATAGTCAGTCCTAATCCGTATTTTCTGATAATAATTATAAATAATAAAAAATTGAAGGAAAGACCATAATAATCATACAAGGGAGAGAACTTTACACCTTGACTGACAAAGTTGCTGCAAGAAATAAGCTGCCTCCATACGAACTTCCCGGGGACGATCAGGTACCGCAAAGCTCATAACCACAGGGATCTGTTATGTAACTTATCAATGAATAAAATTGCATTTCAAATGGAAAATCCAATAACAGAGATGAGCTAACTACTTTGAAGGAACTATCCACAATTACTTCGGGTCAGATAATTCCCACTCATCTTGACATCTGTCCAACATGGGAAAATAACAACCTAAATGTACATGATACTCACCAAGCCAACAAGACAAGCATTTTCCTGGAAATCAGAGTTATCTTTGATTATCTGATTTATGATTTGAAGAACAGAGCATATAACCTGCAATGAAGGGAAATATATAATTAAAAAAACATTTGTACTTCTCTGTTTATAGCTAGTGGCTAAGTTATGTAAAAGAGAAACACATTATTCCAGAAGCCCCCCTAATATCTGACATACACGAGTTTTTGGAACTTCAAGTAACTCCATCAAAGGAAGCAAGCCATGCTGAGTCACAAACACAAGTTTCTGCTCAGGGCGCTGGTGAAAGATAGCAATGAGTTTTTGACAGGCTGATACAATCACATCTTCGGGTTCCTCTGGCCTTAATGACCCAACTGATCTGCTAAATTCAACAGCCTGCCAAACAAAGCCAAGTTAGATAACAACTTTACATCCAAAAAATGACATGTTAAACACAGTTCCTAATTTTCTTTTGCAGTTGCCTCTCATTACTCATATCAACAGCTCACACAAAATGATTTACTTAGGAGGAATAGTTAAGCAGCCATATGTGTATCTTTGACTACTTTCTCAAAAATAATTTTTTGAAATAAGCAGAAACTCCAAACCAGAATTACTTAGTGGCATTAAAGAACTGCATAGAATAATGAAGATTTGAAAGTCAATCTTAGCATGGGTAAAATTTGAAATGCGCAGAATAATGATGGTTCAAGACTTCAAGTTATGAAGTTACATTTACACTATATCCAGAATGACTAATTTGGAAAAATATTCCACACAAAAAAAAATCCCTTCTAATTTATAATACATATCTCTATGACCAAAGGCCATACTGGTGAGACAGAGCAACTACGGACCAATTTGTATCCGTACTCTTGGCATATAACCATTAGATTATGGTTGTGTTCAATATTTATGACGTCATAAAAAAGTACAAAATGGACCAAACACCTATTATCTGAACACTTTCATTTTAGCACTTAAAAACGCCCATCTGCAGATGAAATTTCATCAGAATAATAATACCGAGGACAGTAACAATTATAGATTCAACATGACTTATTAATGTGAGATCCAACCCAAGAGACAAATGCAAGGAATAAAAAATTATAAAACTTGCTGAATTATTTAAAAGGGCGTTATCAGATATTTTAAACTTCAATGATAGCCAATAACATCCAACAAGAGATGTTTCAAGCAACTCAATATTATCTAATCCAGAAAGAACATTCTGAGACACACTTCACAGCTACAAGGTTCGCTAATGAAGAAACAATGAGCAGATATATCCCTATAAGCATCCAAGACTGCTACGAAGTAGCACAGCTTAACAACGAAAAAACATGACTCACAAAGACAGCTATTTACTCCAGAATTGAAAAAGATAACCATACGATATATTCATTTTTAAATTATGAGTCTCTAACCGAGAAACATATAGAGCTTACTAAGATCTCTCTTCAAATCATTAAACATCTTAAGACTGAAGAAATAAAGTAGAATGACAAAATTACCTGTAGGGGGAAAAGGTTTTCTGCAGGCAACTTTTCATCAAAAACCTGATAAACATAGAGTGCACACAAACTGTCAGGAACTGCTAATCAGGACATAACATGTATCAATTAAGTACCTCAAACTCACCAAACCATCCATATCAATCACATCATCCTTCAAAACTCCCATCATTAGGCGCAACAGGTCCCCACCCCCATTTGTTTTCCCGATTTCGTTCTCCATTTGTTTCTGAGCAATGGTAGCTCTCAATTTTGTAGCCAGATCATTTTTCCCACCCTCCCTTGCAGATGCACTGTCTTGATTCACATTTGGAGTGGACGTAGATGTTGAAGCCTCAGCTGCCTGATCCTGTGGATGTTTATCCAATGGATGAAATAAATCATCCAAGGAAGCATCTCCTGGAGTATCACTAAATTTACTCAGCCCATCCCCTCCCATAGGAACTGACACTTTCACAGCCTTCAAAAATGGCAGATATACTTATCCATTAGATTTGTTTATTTTCTTCCTTTGGTCATAAGAAATCAGAGAAGAAATTCGAAAGATGGAAATATAATACTACAACGGCAAATGAACAATCAACAAATAAAGAAGAAATCAATAGTTAAAAGTGCAATGCTTACATTTTGAAAACCATTATCTTGATTCTTTGGTCCAAAACGAAATGATCCATTATCAACATGGTTAGAACTTCCTTTCCCTCCATTTTTCTTGGATACATTTTTTCTTCTTGATTCAGGAGATTCCATCTCACCATTTGCTAGAGCTTCATCCTGGTCATTTATATGCAGTTGATCTGTTTCAGATGAAGCAGCTACTTCTTTTTTAGCAGGTAATCCCGCGGAACCACTTTGAAGAGACGACTGGTCATGGATAGCTAAGGTAGGAACTTGATCTGAGAGAATATCATCTTCTGAATTATATGTTCTTTCCTCACCAAGATTACCCGTCTCAGCCACCTCTGTCGATGATAACTGTTGTTTCTTGGGGTCCTAAAGTCCATAGCAATGAAGTTAGCTCAGATTAAAGGGGAATGGAGGTTGTTAAATGAAGTCTCTCTCAGTATTTCTCTATGTACATCTTCTCATCTATGTACTTCCTACTTATGCTATTAATAACATTACTTTCTCTCTTAATCTTAAAAGAAAAACAGATTTGAAGTAGTATGAACATGTCATTTTGTAACATCTTATAATACTAATAGGCAGCTATAGTTACTTCATATAAGGCCCTGATTTAACTGTTTTGTTCTCTCTGTTCAGATATATCATGCCAAGATTAAACAGTTCTCACATTTTCAAAGTCTGGGATAATTACTTCCACTTTCTCCCCAGATGCACTTTCCCCGTTGCTTTGATTATCTCCATAAGAAGTTTCTCCATCTTCATTTATGCTCCTACAACTACACTGAAATTTTTTAATAAATCATCACCCAATGACAAGAAATTCCACAAGACTGTCACCTCAAAAGAAGATTCTGGTTAACCAAAAAAAAATGACAACAAAACACAAATTACAAATTGGAAAATGAAATTGATGCCCATGCTTGGGCAAAATAATCAGACTTCATACAAATTTTATACGTCAAATGTCTAACAAAGCACAAGACAAAAATCCAATAAGCAGCATTTATTCGGTGCGCCTCGAATAGTTCTCCAATAGAAATACTTTAACTCAGAATGCAGCACACATCACTACAGTTAACAAACAAATATGCCAGTAAAAATTAAGGAAATCCCATACATATAACTTTTTCCTTGTTTTGCACTTAAATAAAAAAAAAGGCTGATCAAGATATCAAATCAAAATTGTATTCCAAACACCCACAAGTTTTATAAAAACATTTATGAAAGGTCTTGAATGAGGAGAAATGTTATCTTTAGTGGAGTAGTCAAGCTAGAATTATTTAGTGGAGTACATGAAATCTCCTTAACATGTCCAATTGAGAAGTACTGAATAGGAACTTAAGTTCAGATAAGGTTCATACAATAGATAAAAGAAAAATTAAATGTGAGGAAATTTAAAGATGCTCAAACTTGGGGTGGAGATGTCTTAGTGAATTCTAAACAATATAGCTCCCAAACTAGAACCATTTTAGTCAGAAGCAGCATTGTATGATTAATTGCAGCAGAAATGTAGATCCAATCAAGTACCAACCAAAAAAAAAACTAAATAAGTTTCAAAGTGAACTGCACTAATTTATAATGTCCACCTCAATGTTCCACTATGACGAAGAGAAGACTGTAAAGCACGCCTACAATTTTGTATCCAAGGATGAGAAAGCAGTGTCTTTGCATCTGGCCTTTGCCTAGCATCCTGTAATATGGAACTGAATGTCATACAAGAAAATAGAGAAGTCACAAAAGATTAAATATCCAAGGCCTAAGAGTATTGCACTTCATTATGTGGTACAAATAACAGGCCTATCAGTAGTTCCAATTACATACCAAGATAGGCTCAAGAAGTTTACATACTCTTGCAAGTATCCAGGCCAGAGCAACGATTTAAAAGAAATTTTACAATAAGATAAAAGGACCCAAAGGTTTTTTCTTATATATATATAACACAAAAGAGATAGAAGACTACTCCAAGTCATGTAGATGTTTATGGGGGTTGAAGAATATTCCTGATTTCAGCTGAAGACATTCATATGAAATTGTCATGCATTCGGAAAAAAATTTTTTAAAAAAAACAGCAATACTGATCTCTTCCTTTTACTCAGTTTGGTCCAAGCTTGAGAAAGATTAGAGTATACAAATAAATTTTCTTAAGAATGAAGTTTATGACACTTAGACTGCCTATCCTTGCTCCTTTTTTTCCTTTTTTTTTTGTGAAAATAGGATATCCTCAGTCATGCAGCAACAAAATGAACCTTCACGAACATACAAGTGTATATAAAAGTTGAAAATAAGAAAATCAGTCATAATTTCTGTTTGGTCATCAAGAATTTCTGTCATTAGGATACTACAAATTATATTTCCATAGAACTTGAATCTCGTCTCGTACAATTGCCATAGTAGAAATGCCTACTCACTACTACAATTGGTAGATAGTGGTAGTTATAACAATTTTGAAAACAAACGATTAAATAAAACCTATAAGAACAATCGCAAAGGCTAGAGGGAAGAGACAATCTTAAAGTTGATATTTCAGCCATTTTACCTTCTTAAAGCACTGACGTAGAAAATCAGTGATGTCAGGAGATAGACTATCAGGTATTGGAGGATGCTCATCCTGAAAGAAGTGAAGAGGGGAAATAGTATTTTAGACACTGCATAAATTGATGGTCTAACAAAAATTATGCAATTCAAGGCATACTGTAAGATATAAATCCACCCAGGAAAATAAATTTAGACTATGAGGGAGGAGAGAGTGAAATTTGGAAAAGGAAATCCATGGGTACAGAGGAAGAACTGATTCCTCTGTCAATATAAATTGATGATACTAACAAACTAACAATGAAGAAAGCCTACAGAACAAACCTGAACGATGCGAAATAGAGCTGGCATGGGCTGCAAATCATAGTAAGGAGGTACGCATGTAAGCAGTTCAATCACTGTGCAGCCAACACTCCAAATGTCAGAAGCAGCGCAAACCCCTGACATTTCAATCACCTGGAATGTTCACAGGCTTCATAAGAAAGAGAGATTCACTGGGCTAGTTTAAGGTAAATATGTGCATTATGCATGAGAAACAACATTCTTCATGAAATTTTGCATATTTGAAAACATGACTGAGAAGTTCTGTTCATATGGATATACTTCTGGTCGCGCATTTCACATAGGCCAACCCTTGCATTTGGTTTATGGAATGTGCCATTGGCACCCAATCCAACTATGCCATATCAGTCAAGATATAAATTGGGAGAAGTTTGTTGAGATGTGTATTGCTATATTAATGCATGCCATACCAAAACCAAAATATCAATACAGTTCTTAAATGGATGCTTAAACACAACATTGAGAGCTGCATTACAATGATTATCTCAATGAGATAGGCATGGGATGGAAGTCTCACCAATACCATCCGGGCCAGGGAATGGGAATAATGTCACTTCCATATATAAGGGCACTGGTATTTACACTAATATGCAGTAACAACAGAACTAGTCATCAAGTAGAAGCATGAAAATCTACATTGATAAAAGAAGTACCTCTGGAGCCATCCAGTATGGAGTTCCAACGACGGAATGTGTATTAACATCAGCCTCGGTCAATTTAGTTGCAACACCAAAATCAGCCAGTTTCACAAGGCCCTGAAAGAACATTAGGTCAAAGGACTTCTTCATACAAAAACCAAAAGATCACAACACCTTTAACCAATAAGCACACGATCAACATGGAGGCAGCAAGACTTGAGAGCCAGATAAAGCACAAGAAACCAGAATGACAGAGAAATAATCAATGAAAACACAAAAGTAAATGCAGTTAATTCTTTTTTAAAGAAAATACTAAGTACTGACATTTAAATTTGATGCCTGTAATATTAAATGTAACAATTATGATGTTATACTGTTATAAGTTGTGGTGCAATGCTAACACTCAGAGCGTACAGTTTTAGGTGTAACAGAATTCTTACTTCTTTAGTAGTCAAAATGTTAGCACCCTTGATATCACGATGGATCACGCCCTGTTCATGTAGATAGACCAAACCTTCCAAAACCTGCCATAACAAATAAGCATAAAGCCATGAAACCCTCATCGGGAACATTAGCAAAAACTGCATCTAATGAGCATACCTGTGCAATGTAAACAGCCACCAATGATTCTGGAAAGGGTCCAAACTTATTTGGCTTAATAATGTTTGCAAGTGAACCATTCTCCACATACCTGTGTGAATACGAAAACATAAAATTTGTATGCAGGTTCCAAATAAAACCATCTTAGATATGTTTGGAGAGAGAAAGAAAAGCTAACTCACTCTAGGATAATGTGGAGATGACTCCTTGTCTTTAAAGAGCCAAGATATTTCACAATATTTTTGTGGTTCAGATTCTGAGGGAAAAAAGGGAATACATTCCATAAATTATTTTGAAATTTTACTATTTTGCAAAAGGCAAATACAATGATAAGTTAAGCAGCTTATATCACAAGTGAAGACATGGGGCAATCCAACAATGACACAGTAGCAAAGATGCAAGGTGTGACACATGCTGATCTGTAAATTATTACTGACTAACATGAAGGCTAATAATTTCACTAAGAATATTAGATTCAACAGTCTTCTCGCTACACAAAAAGAATTGTAATGGAGAATGGAAAGGAAAAGAAGACTAAGTGGACATTATATGATAGTTATAACCTGCTGCAATACGAATATTTCAACATATCTGGAAAGATTAACAATGCTCAGAAAAAGAAAAATGCAACTAGGCACATAAAGACAAATGCGGCAATTAAGGAAAGAATGTACCTTCAGTAAATCAATTTCTTGCTGAAGCATTAATGCATCCCAGCAATGAAAACATAGTTGAGAGGGGAAAAAAGCAATGAGTAAGCCAAATATATCGTGGAAACTAGAAAAAATACAATACAAAGACAGTGTAACTATGAAATAATTTTACAAGGATACTGATTTAATTTCCCACAGAATCATCTAGTAATACAAACTGAGTCCTAAGAAATAATTAGATGGCTTAACCATGAAACTTTGCCATGATTTTGACAGCATAGATGCCAATGAGATGTTAAAACTTATAAGTCAACATTCTGAACATGTATCTGTTCCCTTCTTAGGATCATTTATAAGTGAAAATTATTTTGTTGATCAGTTGTTGATCAAAAAACATTCTGAATGCCTAATAGCTGATAACAGCATGAACTGGCATTTCCACCAGCAGCTTCTTTTGAAGGGACTATGATAATAATATCAAATTTTATATACCTCAATGACTAGTAGTACACATGTTTGTCAGCCAAATATGGTTTCCATAACACATCCATAGAAGGAGTTCCTAACCACTATGTTAAACCAATTTCATTTATATGATAATTATAAAATTACATATCGTGTAAGAATATACTAGTTTTCAAAATGACATTGATAACCAATTAAAACTATGACATCTAACTAGGATTTAGAACCCCATATACATTGATCTTCTTCTATTAGCAATAATTATAAAGAGTGAATAGGAACTGCACTTAAAATAAGAGAAGTTTTCAAACCATGATGATATTGAGATCCTCTTGAGCAATATTCTCCAACGAAACTTGTTTAATAGCAACGAAGTCTCCATTTTCCAAATCCAAACCCTTGTAAACTCGACCATAAGCTCCTTTTCCAATCTCATCTCCGAGCATCTGTACAATATTATTTCAACCAAATACTAAATCCCATATTCTAATTCAAGAAATTCATTCAATGCAAATGAACCCCAAGAGATGCCAAATCAAAATCCAACTCTACATTTAGTTGATTAGAGAATGAGACCTTACGCATTAAATCTTGTGGTTCTTCAAAATTCCAATAAACAGAGCATAACAGAACTACTTGTGTAATTGATTTGCTACCGTATTTTGATTTTGAGACAAAAATACGTAAACATAACATTCTAGTATTCTACTCTACATTGTTAAATCCTCTATTCTCGAAATAGAACAATCTGCTAGTTATAAGTTGTGAAAACAACTGAGATGACATAATAAATAATCAAAGAATAATGGAACTAAAAAGCTAAACTCGACTGAGCATAACACAAGTTATGTGACAATGTGATGATGTTAATATGTTAAGTCATTTTTTTCCAAATTGAAAACAACATTGCAGCACAAATTCAAAGTTCCATAATATTCTCCTTTCATCCAATTTCTCCAAAACCATAGATAACTAACAGAACAAATGCGAAAATCTCTCTACTTTTCTCAGCAACCAGACAGGGATGCGGTAAATTGGATAAAGAATTAAGAAATTGAACTAAAAGGCAAGAACCAACTGAGCATAACAACACCATGAGATGAAGTTACTAGGTACTCATTTTTTTCTTAAGTGAAAGCGACATAGCAGCACAAACCTAAAGTTCCATTATAATCTCTTTTTATTCAATTCTTCATAAACTAAACCTCTTCAAATTTGAAGAAAAAAATACTCAAAATTCTCTAATTTTCTCAATCTCAGCGATCAACTAACATAATTCCAACAAAACCTAAAACAACGATCACAACACACAGTAATCGAAAATGCAATAAACGGTTAACAAATCGGCTCACGTATTTACTGTCCAGACTCCAGAGTCTTGTTCTTGTGAAAATGTGAAGAATTCAGCCAATTGAACTAAAAAAGCTAAACTCAACTGAGAAAATAATGAACTTGAACTAAAAGGCTAAACTCAACTGAAGTTCTCAAGTACTCAACCTTTACCTAAAATGAAAACAAAGCAGAGGTTCCATCACAATCTCCTTTGATCGAATTAAAAAGAAACAAAACCTCTTGAAGAAAAAGTCTATGAAAATTCTCTCCAATTTTCTCAGCTACCAAACAAAATGCTCAGAAATCAACTTACAAACTACACTAAACTGAGCAAATCACCACCGTAGCAGCACAAATTCAAAGTTGCACCTTATTCATCTTTCATCCAATTCCTCAAAAACCAATGCTCTTCAATTTGAAAAGAAAAAAAAAACTCACAATCCTCCCAATTTTTCAAGGGAGCAGTTAGCACAATTCCAGCAAAACCTAAAACAACGATCACAATCAAAGTAAACAAAAATGGATAACAATTGGCTCACATATTTGTTGTCCAGAGTCTTGTTCTTGTGAAAATGCGAAGAATTCATCTGGCGAGACATCTCGCCGTCTCTCTCTCTCTCTCCTCAGTCGAACTGGAAACGAACAGAGCGCGATTACGAAAACCCTAGGGGCGGCGGGTCCATGGCGAGGAGGAGGAGGAGAGTCAGATTCCGGCGACGGAGGCCAGAGCTCCGGCGAGGGAAATGCGGGGAGAGATGGATCGAATCGGATTGGTGGGTTTTGCTATGTTGCAATGCAAAACCACTCCAAGTCAGATTGTTGTGATGACGCGCAGAGACCGTCTCTTTCTCTGTCTGGCTGGCTGTGTGATTCTGTCAATTTGGTTTCCTTTTGTTGTGATCTGCTGCGGGAGGGTCTACACTATCCATATATTACTTCACTTATTTTATTTTTTCTCAAAAAATTAGTATAATTTTTTTGGGTTTAACTCGTTATTTATCCTCAAACTGATACACAAATTTATATTGGGACAAGCATGTCTTAAAGTCTGAAGTCGTTGAACTTTGATAAAATGTAGGATTAGATGCATAGACTTTTAATTTTAAACAATTAAGTCAAATTCACGAACGATGTTAACTTTTATCAATTTTATTTTTTATCACGTGAAACATTATAGTGTAATATCGGCTTCGTGGTGGACGAGAGGTGCTGGGCGCGGAAGATGAGTGCCTATACGAGCCTTCTCCGCTCCCAAAACTCGGTGAGATAGGTGGATACTACACAACATGAGTTACAAGAGCAGTTTGGACCGAGATTATAAATGTCATGAGTATGACAATAGTCATCTGCTCGGTGATTGCCTTAACACCAACTCACGAGTGAACTCCATCAGAAGGGGAACCATGATCTGAGGTAGTGAAATGATCAACGAGACTTGGAAAGTGTTCGTGGTGTAGTCAACAAGATGGATTATTGCACGAATGTGAAGGGCGATATTTGTGGGTGTAAGTTTTTTTTCATCCTAGGACAAGTATCAAAAAAGCTTTCGGGAAATGGGCCAACGTGGCGCTTGAGTGTCAAGTGTCGAGTTCTCATTTTGTCGTTCTAACATACACATTCAATAATGATAGTCAAATTTCTTTATGTTGTGTTTGGAAATCAAAATTTCAATTTAAATGATGAATTTGAGCTAGAGCCAAATCTAAATGTAATAGCATTCAAAACATACATACATTGAGATTTAATATGACAACTCTTGCCTTTAAATTTTAAGCGTCTTACTCACCTAACATTAAGTAAATCAATTCACCTTCATTTTATACTTGATAAAATGTTTGTATAAAATTTTAAATAAACTATATCACAAATTAAACAAAAAATAATAATTCCAATATCACACAAAATACTGAAAATAGCACATTCTTTATATTTTTCACAAGGAGGTTTGGCTGTTAAAGACATCTTCACCCAAGAAAAATAAACAAGAAACCATTTATCACCTCAATCTCATCGAAGCAAATTCTCCGGCCTGGTCGATCGCCTCGTTCAAGTGCAATGCATCCGTTCCCTGCAACACAATCGTCGCGCAAATCGCAAATCGCAAATAATCGCGTAAAAAATATTATTGAATAATTCAAATTGACACTCAGGTAGAGCTGACAATTTGGATATGAACTTGCGGCATTCAAAATCCAATCCAACATAAAATCGATATGTTTGGATCTGATCTGATCAGACCAATTTCAGGACTGGACAATTCCGCACGAGTCCGCATATTTTAAACAAATTCAAAATCCAATCCGAGTATACTCAGAACCCCCTTCGGATCAGATTTGTCACCTCTACACTCAGGATGCAAAACTTGCAATTACAGCAGACACAAAGTATATAGATAATGTGAAGTCATTCCAAGACAATTAGTGGCACCACAGAAATGACTTGCTATTGTGAAGTCGGATTCATGGGCGTTAAGACAGAAAATGATTGCAGTGTTCTACGATGAACATTCTAATGACTCGTGTCGAGCCCAAAGTGTTCCCAAATAGAATGAGCAGCAAAAGAATGAGCCGGAGGAATTTAGAAGGTATTAAGTAAATCCAAATGGTTTGTTGAGTGTCGAGACAATTAGTGGCATTGTAGCATTCCAAGATTAACATTCTAATGACTCGGTTCCAAGATTTTCTGGAATAATATTGAGTCACGTAATAAAAATTGCAATCACGAGAAAGCACTAACCTGGCCCGAAGCAAGACCTCCTTTTCCTTTACCGCACCTGCCCTTCAAGGGACCTAAAGCTGTGGTCAACCACTCTGATACATCTAATTGGTTGGACACATTCGCTTTCTCTGGAACTCCGGCACACACCACAGCCTTATTTGTTGTTTCATCTGTACTGAAAATCATGATCGATAGCTCCTACAAGATCATCAACATGGTATTGAATCTTTAATATTGTGGAAGCACAATTAAACAGAATGTAAAATATAATACAAATACGATGTTAATGAAGCAAATAAATTGCTATTTGCTACCACCTTCTGCTCTAAGACTTTCAGAACTGCTTCTCGAACTGCAGTCGTGTCCAAACCAACATCAACACGGGAAATGCAGAAGGCCTTCCCATCTGAAGCAGCAACTTCAGCCGTCTCAATTGCAACTTTGATAGCTTTTTGTAAATTTTCTTCAGCTATTTTCTTTTGAGCTATTCTTATCCGATTCTGTAAGATCGGGAAAAATGAGTGCTTAAATAATCAACATGAAGCAGACAGTAACTATTCATTATAATTAAGAATATGGTAAAATAGTTTGATATACCCGCACTTTTATTTTAGTTTTATCCCCTAGACTGTTCCAAGTTTTTTTTTGTATATCCCAGAAACCAGCTATAACAGGTTTTTATATTGCCATGTCAGCATCCATATCAATTGATGAGTCAGCAAAAAATAAGTTTGGTGCCAGTCAATGGGATTAAGGGATAAAAAAATGTAGAGTCCGGGGGTACCAAACCATTTTACCCTTAAAGAAAAGGTTAACGAGGTGGTGTATTGTTTAAGGCTAGCTGCAAAACCTGAAGAAGGGCAATCTTAACCCTGATATCTGCTTTCCTGGCTGCTGAAATAGGCGCCGAATCCACACGGCTCTTTAGGGAAGCTACTTTCTGCGAAACAAGTATTAAAAATCAATATTCAATACATAGAGGCAATAGCAATTGTTCATCAATTTGTAACACAGTGGAAAGATATGTGATTGTTGGAGGAAGGTTTTACTTGAGCGTAACGCTAGAGGGCGGAAGATGAGACAAAGCCTCTCTTCTCTAGGGCTGGCGATTTCAACCCGTAGCCACTGGCACCTGCAATCCGGCCCACATTTTTGCAGGTTCGAGGTCGGGTTTGGTTTGGCTTGAGAACCGCTGGGGTTGGGCAAGACCACGCTAGCCCACACATTCTCTATGTAAAACCCACACCTCTTGCGGCTTGGGTTCGGGTTAGGTCTTTTCAACTCCGCCCCCAAGCCAAAACCAAAAATGCAGTTCTACTCTTCTAGTTTGGAAAAAAAGTGACCAAGGAACCAACCTTTTCCAACATGCTTCCATCTATCTTGGAAGCATCGTCTACTTCTGCTTCAAGTGAGCTCGCCAGTTCTATTGCCTTAAAAGCAGCATCAGTCGTAACTGCAGTTATCCTTCGGATTCCCTTGGCTATACCCTCCTCTGATAAGAGAGCAAATGCCTTGGCTTCCCGTGTATTTGATATATGGGTCCCTACATGTGTCCATGAAATCAACATTAATATAAAACTCAATGAAAGGCTCTGATAAGAGGCACTATGTTCAGAGAAAACACTAACCTCCACAAAGTTCAGCTGAAATCGTTAACCATTCTTCGTTTTCTGGATCACTAAGGAGGTCCTCAACTTTCCAACCAATTGAAACAACTCTAACTGGGTCGGGATAAACCTGCATTCGAAGCAAAGATAATGAAGACATCGTCTTTAAGACAAAAACATCTATAAACCTAGTTAAAGAAACAAAACGAGATAGATGAAGATTAGTAGATTACTTCTCCAAAAACAGCTCGCAAACCATTGACACGCTTCGCTTCAGCAAGGGTCGCTTCCTTGGCATATACATCTAGTTCAGCTTTGATTTGCTCGTTCACAATAGACTCGATTTTTCTAAGAAGATCAGGATCTACTGGCTTGCCTATTAAAATTAAAACCGCGCATTATTAAAACAGTTTTGTAGACACAAGAAAATTTAGCAAACCTTACCATGAGAAAAATCGTATCTTAATTTTTCAGGAAGAACAATAGATCCCTTCTGGTCAACATGAGAGCCAAGTACTTCCTGCAACCGTATTATATGTTATTAATAACCAAATGTAAATAGGAGTGACAACAGTTATGATCGGGTCAACAAATTTAAATAATTGGGTTTCGAATTACACTACACATCCCAACACGTTGAAATGACTGGGTTGGGATTAAAATCGATGTGATCCTATGTATTTTACTCATTTAATTTATACGAGTCATTTTTGAGACGATATGTTTACAAAATTACAATTTTATCCTTAAAATAGGTGGGTTAGAAAATGCGTAACACGACCCGCTAAAATAAACTTATTATGCGTGTCAAACGAGTTTGACACAAACACAACACGATTAATTAGACAGGTTGGGTTAGCTGACACGAACAAAATTAAGTTGAACCCAAACCAGTTAAATTTGTGTCGTGTTCATGTCGAGTCACATGTCATGACCCAAATTGCTGGTCTAACATGCAAATACTGATTAAAAAAATTAATGTTGGAACTCCGTGACTCCTTCAAATTGTGAGCATACCCTAAGAGCAAAGTTCAACATGTGCGTACAGGTGTGGTTAGGGGCAACAAGCTTACGCCTATCATAGTCAACCTGCACAATCATCATAGATCTTTTGTGATTTACAAGAAAAAAGATAACAATTAATCAAACAAAACAGTTAAGAACTTAAGACAGGAAGATAATAAAATACAGTACTCGCCTTACAAATTACTTTATCACCCACAGAGAACCTGCTGCCACTCTCTCCAATGAAGGAACCAATGTGAAGAACAAATCCTCCATAAATTTGAACATTACAGACTTGGAATGAATCAAAGGAGCCTTCAAGTGATCCGATATCAAATATCTACAAACACAAAAACTATGCCACTTGCATCATTTACACACACAAATAACTTATACCATACTTCTCAAATTATCTGGACCAATACAAAGCAATGTGTATGTCACAATCACTTGCTTAAAGGTTCAAACATGTTATGCTACTATACAATACCTGACCACCTTGCTCAGCATAGAAACTCGTAGATTCTAGAACAATGCCAACTTCCCTGCCAGAAGTAGCACTTCCCAAGAACTCAGATCCAGTGTAGATAGCTTTTACGACACTTTCATGGGCCTAACACCATAAAAAGAAAGGTGAACAAGATTTGTAGGAAACATAAGTTCCCATCTACAGAATACCATGAAAAGGATAACCAACACCAGAAATTATACCAAATAAGAAGTAACTCTAATAATTCAAACATCAATTATTTGTTGTTTAAGAGTAGGGCAATTGTTTAAAACCTCTCAAAAGTGCTCATAATTAGAGCTGTAATGATCATCATTCATTGGGAAAAAAAATCATTTTAATTCAAATAACATTGCTCAATGCTCATTACAAAATATTGCACATATTAGAAAAAAAAGTTTTCAATGATTCTTTAAGTGCATTTGATCGAAAGAGCAAACTATGGATATCAAGCTGACAGCCTAGTTAGTGCATTCGATCAGGAACCATACCATACTATTAAGATATTAATTAATTATGGTTTAATACACCAATAGGTATAATAAGAATTAGACATCTTTTTCCTTTGACAGGAGTGTTAGAGGACCCATATGCACACAGCTATAAATACAATACATGGATGAATTGAACCCAAAACCTTCAGCTTTATTTGAAGAAAGAAAAAAAAACAACAGAATGCAAGATTGGGGTGTAGCTTTGCAACTTATATCAAAGAAAAAATACATACTAACCTGGAACCATGTAAATTTGAATGTATCATCTGTTGCAGCAATCCCCTTCTTGTGCAACATAGATGTAGCATCAGCATCCATAATAATAACACCACCAGCTTCCTGCCAAGAATATTAACAGACGAAGGCATAGTTCCCTCTCTTATGCAAATTCTGTAAAACCTAATTTAATGTTTTGCTCCAATACTCTAGCATCTCACTAACTTGTATTTTCACATCAGTGCCTCATACAGAATGGATGTGCTCAACCACCAAATCAAGTATATACTAATACCAATAGATGGGTAGAAAAGAGAAAACAAGGAAAAAACCTTGCTTTGAGCACTCCTTGATCTTTCCCTTGCTTCGTCCATGGCCTTATTAAAACCCTCAACGTCAACTAGTAAGCCTCTTTCTTCTGCCATCAACTGATTAGGTAAAAAAACTCATAATGAAGCAAGTATGAAATTGTGTGAAAAAAGATAAAAATAAATAATCAACTACCTGAGTTAAATCTAATGGGAATCCATAAGTGTCCCACAAGACAAAAGCATCCTGTATGAATGAAATCAACAAAGTTTTAGGGGGCAGCAGATAAGGGTAACTTATGCAAGAGGATTAAGTTGATTTTATACAACAGAGGCAGCCCTCTACTTAGCATCAAGATGGGATACTCGGGAAGACAAAGGTTGACAACATCATTCTATTCACCCATTTCTATATTGGGAAATGATAGCTATGTATGTCAATTTGGAATGCAACAGCGAAGATGTGAGTCAAGCAATGACTTGACAGATATTACAATATGACAATTGTTGAAGTGGGTGAAACACATTGAATAAGTGTAAAATAGATGAGTTACGTATAATGGTGCAAGTGAAACCCTACTAACAAGGTTGGCATTTTAGTAGTGGAAGCCCAAAACTTAAGATGATAGGTGAAGGGCCCACCTAGTATATCAAGTGGCAACAAACTTCACAGTCTTTTAATGCGACCTTAACAACAATTTCAATGAATGATCTGAAATATGTGCACAAGCAAGAAGCAAAAAAAGGAAGAGGGAGACTTAAAGAGATGGAAACAATGTGTAAAATACAAATGCATTTACCAGCCCAC
Source organism: Pelargonium nanum (assembly GCA_036897485.1). Classification (NCBI taxonomy): domain Eukaryota; kingdom Viridiplantae; phylum Streptophyta; class Magnoliopsida; order Geraniales; family Geraniaceae; genus Pelargonium; species Pelargonium nanum. The sequence continues at coordinate 26,489 of JAYMTF010000037.1, forward strand.
TCAATATCTTCCCCTGAACCTCCTGAACAGCCTTTTTAAATTTCTCAATTCCCTGAGGACAAGTTGAACCAATCAGGTTAGGTTCAGTGACCAAATACTAATCCTGGTCTAAAAGTGAATCCTGCATACCTTCAACAAAGTCTTGCAGAAACTTTCTTCTTCTTCAGCAATTATGTCCCTAATGCGCTGTTCGTGTTGTTTCAACTCTGGGAAAACATCGCCCATCAGTTTCACAACCACATTCACCAGCCTGGAGTCAACACAATAAAACAACAGTATTTGAAGCTCGAATTATAAGTTTAATGCAAAGAAGGAAAAAAGTGAACAGATGAGGCCAAGAAAGCAATATATATATATATATATATATATATATATATATCCGACCTGTTGAAGAATCCATCGTTAGCTTTTAGGACCTCCCTTCCATACCGGACAGCTCGACGAAGAATTCGCCTCAAAACATACTCGCGACCATCATTGCCTACATAACAATCAAAACAACATGATAGCAATGAAGAACTATTGCAAAGAGCTACTTTGGAAAATAGAGTTACCAAATGAAGTCAAAGCAAACAGAGTGGTAGAAAATATTGATGTTCATCTGTGCATGTGACTCGCAAATGTTTATTGGTACAACAAATTACAGCTAAATCGTTTAACATATACTCCCTCCGCCCCAAATGAGTGTTTGGTTTCTATTTTGAGAAATAATAAGGAGAAGTTAGTTAGTGTTTCTTTTGTAACCCCATAAACATGTGTTGTAACAAACTCAAGGGGAGCTAACTAACTTATTATAAGAGAGAGGTCCAACCCATTTTTCTCCATGATAATACCATACCTGGACAAGAACCGTCAGCAATGGCAAATGAAAGAGTTCTAATGTGGTCAGCAATAACCCTGTATGCCATATCAACATTTTCTACATCATCCACTCCAACTTTTCCAGAATATGGTCGAGCCCCTGTTGTCTAAAAACAAATTGAAACGAAACTTTTGAATACATAGGATAGTCGGCAACTTAGTTTGAAAAGGCACCAAGGATTGTTGGTAATCTTGAAGCCCAAAAGAAGAGGCCAAAACAAACAAACCTTGCAAACATACAGCAAAGGAACTAAACATCACACCACAGTAACATATAAAATTGAACTCTATGTCAAGTTTCTACTTAAAATATCTAAGCTTTCATTTCTATCCGTACATGGTTTCCCACTCTCACCCAGTGACAAAGCCAAAATGCCTAGAATTGAGCTGTCACTTGATTAAGATGGTTGATACTTGATAGAGCCAGTTTACCAATATAACAGAGCCTTATAACTAAAAAAATAGAAGTCTTAAAAGAGTTGAATTGCTTATTTGGCACTGTATCCACTAAAATATGAAATACACAGACCAAAAGCATTGAGTCGGCATTTGGTAGATAAGCATAAAAACACGAGCAAATAATATTTTTAGAAGAGTCAACACCACTGCTATAGACCACTGGAGCAACAGGAAACAAGAGCGATAAGAGAACTGAACACATCAGCATCGTTTAAGTCACATCTATCATTCTGATTTGAGGTATCCATATTAGAGCAAAACATGAAGAGTCAGTGTTTTAGAAACCTAGGGTTTCACCAGTAAAATCAACTTACCTCTTGGATAGCATCAAAGATGGGCATGAAAATATCAGTGTCATAATTGCTCATCTTGTTCTGGAGTGCAGAAGTCAACCTCTCGAAACCCATTCCTGTATCAACATGTTTGGCAGGCAGAGGTTTTAAGGAGCCATCACTTTCCCTGTTGAACTGTAAGAAAGTAGTCCAGCAAATATATCAAGACAATAGTTGGCATCATAACACACCACAGAGAAGAGGAAAAACCATGTCAATAATTAACAAATATTTTGAACTATCTTGTGGTGGAAGTGAATATCAGTATAATATGTATCCACTTGGATATGGCCCTTTCCCATTATATTATTTACAGCCTATGTGCTTATGGTGAAAATTATAAGCCATTTCAAGCATTTCAAAGTTCATCTTCATATGTAATTGAAAGTTATAATAGTAACACACAAAAAGTGAAGCAAATTGGCATGACGAAAAAAATGTTAAACCTGAATAAACACAAGGTTCCATATCTCAAGGCACGTAGGATCATCGTTGTTAACCAATGATGCAGCATCACGATTACCAATTCTATCATAATGTATTTCAGTGCAAGGACCGCAAGGACCAGTGTCACCCATCTCCCAAAAGTTGTCCTACTTGGCCAAAAACAATAAAACAATTATTATACATAATACTTTAAACCAATTGCGGGCCTAATAAAGTATTTATGAGCCAAATAGGAAACATCAGTCATTAGCTACTACATCTTTCATTTGGTATCAGCAACAAAATGTTAAAATAAGTTAAAGATAAGCTTGAATACAAGCACAAAACAGTTGAGCCTCTAGCAACATGGTTTAAAACCATAAATGCCTTTGACAGTTATGTTAAATGCACAAATCCAAAGATTTGTTTTATTCAGTATATGGCCATGCAAGACATAAAAGTGAATTGCTATTTCGAAATTTCACTCATCTGAAATCCTATAAATCAATTGGTGATTAATAAATAATGTGGTATGCCACAAACCCAAATAAGAGATCCCATTCCTTTGAATTGATTTCAGTTTCATATCTTCAGGTTAATGAGATTGCACTTAATATATTCCTACCCTTGCTTCTGTGACAATTATTTGATTTGCCAGGAAATTAATAATAACATTCAACTGATAGCAATATATTTCAGTAAAAGGTAATTCTCAGACTCATACCAGAAAACAAAGATTGAATAAAGACATACTTTACAACCAAAAGGCAGCACACGTGAAGGCGGTAAAAACTTCAGCCATATATCTCTAGCTTCAAGATCAGGAGCAAGACCAGCTTTCTCGTCACCACCGAAATAGGTGGCATAAAACCGATCTGTAGGCAGTTTGTAAACCTGTAAACTCAAGCGAGGGAAAAAACAAAGAACTAAGGTCAACAAAAAATAGGCGACTACAACCAAATAGACTCAGCTCAACAAGCAATACTTGAGGGTTCTATGAAACCAATGAGCATTGGGTAATACTAAATAAGGAAACCCTGCAAAAGGTTCTTGTCATCTAAGATTACCTTGTGGCCTATGCTGCATATGGGCACAAGATATGGGACACAACACGGCATGGATACGGCGACACAATTTTTATAAAATCATAGACACGATACGCGAAGAATACATCCAATAATAATATATGATAATTTATATTTTCTATATTAGTGCATAACATATAAGTCACACCAATTCATGCTCGTCAAATTCAATGTATTTGTGATGGACCAGTCCTTGTGGCTCAATTGTTTTGTGCTTGTATTCAAGCTGTAGAAATTTACTAGTTACGCTCCAACAGCGGAACAGGAGGCAATATTATAAAGGGCTGTGCTCCATATAAAGTAAGAGAATTAGTTGCATTTTGAAAAATGCTACAGTGCACCAGAATGACACTCAATCTGCACTGATACACTGCAAATAGTAATCTAACATGATGATAGTATCCAAAGTAAAATAAACAACAAAGCTTACCTTACTAAGAAGTTCCCAAGCCCACTCGATGGCTTCTTTCTTGAAATAATCCCCGAACGACCAATTACCAAGCATCTCAAAGAAGGTGTGGTGGTAAGTATCTTTACCAACATCATCAAGATCGTTGTGTTTCCCACCAGCACGAATGCACTTTTGGGTGTTGCATGCACGTGTGAGCTTACTCAATGAAGTGTTAGGATCAGCCGTCCCCAAGAAAATTGGCTTGAATTGGTTCATACCTGGTTAAGTAGGTATATATCCCAGTCTCAATGTCCATTCTAAAAATTATACTTTGGTTTACAAGTTTCAAATTTTGTTCATGTGATTTTTTTTCCAATCAACATAAATTATATATTCTAACTGTGCCCTTCAAAGTTTACCCCCTTTTTGGAGGGATCAATCAGCTTCCTTTTCATCCAAGTAAATGTTTAGTGTAAGTGAACAAAACCAATTTGCAATGGTCTTCTTAATATACAAAAAGCCAAAACTCCAGTAGAGTAAAATTTTATGCTTGTAAATCACTCATTTACTCCAACAGTCCGCTCATTTTCCTTATCTAACCCTCTTGAAACAAAAGGGAACATAACAATCAAAATCTCTTTTTCATTTTCTCTTTCTCTATTTCCTCAGCAATAAAACAAAATATTAGTGTAAGTGTACAAAACCAATCTGAAAGAGCATTTCCCAACAATCTAAAGGCCAAAATTGTGATTGGATCAAATCCAATTCCATACCAGTTACCATAATACTGTCATTTCCTTATCTAATCCTATCAAAACAACAGCAAACGTAACAATAAAAAACTCGATTTTGTTTCCTTCTTTCTATTTCTTTTCTTGACAACCAAATAGACTATACTACAGCAAGAGAATTGGAACAAGTAAACAAAACCAATCTGCAAGAGCTCTTCCTAATAATCAAAAGGCCAAAACTGCAGTAGAAGAAAATGTTCCACTTGGTTCAGAAATCAAACCCACATTTCACACCAAACACTCGTTTTACTCCAATAATCATCTCATTTTCCTTATCTAATACTCTCAAAACAACAGAAAACATAACAATCAAAATCTCAAGTTCACTTTCTCTTTCTCTATTTCTTTTCTCAACAACCAAACAGACTATACAACTCAAAAGAATCAGTGTAATCAGCAAGAGCACTTCCTAATAATCAAAAGGCCAAAATTGAAACATGCTTCAAAACTCAAATCCATATTTCAGACCAATCACTCGTTTTACTCCAATAATCCTCTCATTTTCCTTATCCAATCCTCTAAAAACAACATAAAACACAACAATCAAAACCTCAATTTTGTTTTCTCTTTCTCACCATCCAAACAAATTATTCTGTAGCAAACAAGTAAACGTTCAAAACTGCAGTAAGAGAAAATGTTCCACTTGGTTCAAAACTCAAAACCAAACTTCATACCAACCACTCGTTTTACTTCAATAATCCTCTCGTTTTCCTCGTCCAATCCTCTCAAAACAACAGAAAACACAACAATCAAAAGCTCAATTTCATTTTCTCTTTCTCAACTTTCTCATCAACCAAACGGATTATTCATTTCACTACTATGTCAAACACTCATTTCCTTATCCAATTCACACGAAACAACAGAAAACACAGCAATCAAAACCTCAATCTCGTTTTCTCTTTCTAAACTTTCTCATCAGCCAAACAGAATATACATTCGTTTCCTCTTTCTCAACTTTCTCATCAATCAAACAGAATACTCATTGCACTATTGTATCACACTCATTTTCCTTATCCAATCCACACAAAACAACAGAAAACAAAGATATCAAAACCTCAGTTTCAGTTTCTCTTTCTAAACTTCCTCATCAACCAAACAGATACATTGTGCAACTGTCTCAAACACTCATTTTCCTCATCTAATCAGAAAAACCAACTATCAAAACCTCAATAACGTTCCCTTTCTCAACTTTCTCGTCAATCAAACAGATTATTCATTACACTATTGTATCAAACACTCATCTCACATATCCAATACTCACAACATACAAAAAACACAACAATCAAAACCTCAATTTCGTTCTCTTTCTTAACTTTCTCATCAACCATGTTATTCATAGCACAACTTTATCAAACACTCATTTTACTCCCCTAATCCTCACGAAACAATATAATACACAACAATCAAAACCTCAATTTCGTTTTCTCTTTCTCAACTTCCTCATCAACCAAACAGATTATTATTGCACTACTGCACTCATTTTCCTAATCCAATCCTCGCAAAACACCAGAAAACACAACAATCAAACCTCAATTTCGTTTTCTCTTGCTCAACTTTCTCATCGGCCAAAATAATCGGTTCCAATTTCTCTTTCTCAACTTTCTCATCAATCAAACAGATTATTCATAGCACTACTGTATCAAACACTAATTCTCCTCCTCAAATCCTCACAAAACAGCAGAAAACACTACACTCAAAACCTCAATTTCGCTTTCTCTTCCTCAACTTTCTCATCAACCAAACAGATTATCCATTACGCAATTCTCTTTCCCAACTTTCTCATAATCAAACAGATTATTCATTGCACTACTGTATCAAACACTAATTCTCCTCCTCTAATCCTCACAAAACAGGAGAAAAAACTACACTCAAAACCTCGATTTAGCTTTCTCTTTCTCAAATTTCATCAACCAAACAGATTGTCCATTACGCAACTACATCAAAGCAAGTAAACGAACCGGCATTAGCAAAGAGCAGAGTGGGATCATTATGAGGCACTACGGGACTAGACTTCCAGTTCACATGATTCTTGTCTTCGAAGTACTTGATATAGGTGTTTCTCACTCGATTCGCCGGCCACTCCATCTCCGGCAGCGACGACGACGAGGAGCTTGAAAACGACGTCGTTGAAACCCTAGGCCGCGCCGGCGCGAAAGGACAGTTGGTGCTGCAGAGGATAAAACTGGAACTTGGTGCTGTTGATTCTGCGGGAAATGATTTAATTTCATTTTCACGCTGATGTTGGGCGATGGAATATATGCTTTAGCTTTATTTACAAGTTATAATTTTAAAAATAATATTCTCTCTTGTCTTGGCACATGTGCAATTTGTGAGTGTGTTTTATGCTTGCATTTTTTGCATACATTCAACATGAAAATGAAGAATAACGATTAGTTCATGTGTTTTTTATATATTTTTTAGCAAACATTCATTGCCACACTTACAAAAATGTAACTATGTAATAAAGAACAAAAACTAACGTGCAACTAAACAGTTCTGAATTCACAAACATTTGCTGGTTATTATGCCCTAATATGCTATAATTGTGACAAATGTTTGTACACATGATAATTCATGTACTCGTATATAGAAGGGACTCTACAGGAGGGGTCTTTATATTTTACATATATTATACGCAAATCAAACTAGTTTAGTGAAAGAAAACCACTCGGACGATTGCCCTCCATGTTACAAGAAACGTGATGTTGTCATTAGGAGAGCGGACAAAGATTGGTCAGAGGGTTGTTCGAACAGACTGAAGCATTTCAGCATTAAAGCACCTTTATCACAAGAAGAACAAAAACAAACTGATCAAAAGGTTGTCTAATCAAATCAGACACAAGATCTCGCAAACTTTGTGCGCCATATTTTAAATGTTAAGCGGACTTACGTGAAATTTAAAAAATTATCAAATAATTATTCTGACGACGTGACATTGCTATTATATAAAACAACTCACGTGACTAACACATGTTTGCCACGTCAACCAGGTAATTGAATATAAAAAAATTATAAAATATTTGAAAATACTCATCATATTACTTAACAAAAAAAAACAACGAAAATTAATAATAATGATCATTTTGGATCCATATTTAAAAATTCATATCTAATTTAAGGTACCAAAACTCATAAACCAAATTATATTTTTTATCATAAAAATTAAAATTAAAAAATTATTCAATTTCGAGTGTGATTCAGTTCGGTCCAGTCCAATTCACTCTCTTGCCCAGAGCCTAAAATTCAAGTCCATCGATTTAAGCCCAAACAGAGGATCCATTGGGCCATTGCAATCGAATCTTCCTCTCTCTCTCTCTCTCTCATTGCTCACGAGTCACGAGGAAAAAAGCAAGAACATGAAATTTGATGTTTCTCATTGACTCGTCTGTTCTTCAGCAATTGAAATTGGAAACACCGAAGGGACGTGCGGAGGAAGAAAGGGTTTGGCGTTTGCTCGATTCCGCGAAAAACCCTTTTGTCCGTTCTTCGTCTCTGCAAACAAAATCGATTCTTTTGCTTCATCCACTGAAAAAAACGAAGAAGAATATATAAAAAATGACTGAATTGGGCAAGGTGAGTCCGATTCTCGTTTATTTTCTATGGTTTTAGTCTTTTTTCACTTATGGGCTCTACTGTTTCTTTGTTGATATGGATTTAAATTTTAAATTTGTTGTTTGTTTTCAACACAAATTGACATTGGATTGTTATGCTCTTATTGATTATGCTTCTGTGTAGTATGTTTGATTGAAATTTGGTCAAAATGTTGGAATTTTGGTTTGATCAATGAAAAATTAGTGCATAAAAATTTACTCTAATTGTGATTAGTGTGTGTTTGAATCCTGTACATTTGATTAGAACACTAATGATTAGTAGTACTACTTATAGTTCAAGTGTTTGTGTAAAGGTGTTGTTGCTGTTGAGTTGTTTTGTTGGCTTCTTATGTAATGTTTTACATGTAGGAACATTTTGTAGCATCAATAATTGAGGAGGAGCGGGAGATATCGTGTTGGGGTTGTGGATTGCGCCTTATTCTTCCTTCTTCTGCCCCGGTTTTCAAGTGTGGGTGGTGTGGAGCTATAACGAATCAAAATGCACGAAAAAGTGATAACAAATGGTTCTGGTGGAGACGTGTACGTGACCGGTGTTTTGTCTGCGTCTTGTTAGCATTTATACTATTTGTGATATGTAAGTCATGGTAGCCTCTCTTTGTTTTTTTTTTTTTTGTTGATTCTACTTTTCTCTATCACACACACGTGCGTCGCACTCACATAACATAACAATGTTCTATTCTTGTTTTGCTTGTACACATCCTTAAAGTTTTTAGACATTGTTAGTTTAACTTTTATTGCCTAACTTTGCTAGTCTGCATTCTAACACATGTTCACAATTCGGTGGAATTCTCGTTTTTAGGAAGAAAACTAAGAAGATCCTTTTAATTCGAAATCACAATTACCAAAAATTGCAATTTAAGTAGTGGTTATCATTCCGGAATTGATGTTTCATATCTCAGTACACTAGTGTAGTGTGTCAAAACTTGAAATATGGAAGAATTTCAGCCATCTTGGTACTTAAATTAGCATTTCATAAATATGTCGTACTATTATCTTTGTTTCACATTATATTTATGCCTAACTTAAAATTCAGGATTGTGTCTTCCTATCTTTGTTGATGGTATTATGTTTAGAAGTAGGTATCACTTAGTGGGATTGAAGGGTAGGTTTTCTGCTTATGCCGTTCGCTATGGGTGTTCATGATTGGATCCAAACCAGTATGGTCCAGGAATGAATAAGACTAAACCGTTTTTCTATAACCTTTTCAATTAGTAGAACCTTTTTGTTTTTCTCATCACTTTTGGTACAATCTACTTTATTATTGTTCACTCAATCCACTCCAATTAATTATTTTAGTATATATATTTTCCCTATTTTTCTCTTTTAAAAAGTGGCTATATATTTACATATTTTTCTTATGGATATGAAGGATAATACGCAACACATTTAGTCTACGAATTATATGGGGTGTTCATCGGTCTGGAAACGGACCGGACCGAATTTGGCATATTTCTTGGACTGAAGACCAGACTGGACATCATTCGGTCTGGGACCAGATCGATGAACACCCTAAACTAATGAGTTCAAGAAATTGTTCGTCTTTTGCTCCCTTTTTCCTCATATTTATTCAAGTATTTTGTTCGCTTCATTGAATGATTTTCAAAGTTTATCTCTATTGACAGATATTTTGGAAAATGCAGGTGGAGGAGTGTGGGCAGTGTACCCTGTTGTTTTCTCTATCAGCTTCGTATGTGGGATATTCCATATCATCGTAACAATTTGTTTGTCAGTAACTACTATTTCCACGTTCGGCCTCGCTGCATTCCGTTGTGCTGGCAAACCCCCAACCATAGTGTGGGGTAGCTACCCAGTTGTCGGGAAAGGTGGCCTTCAGAACTATACGTTCTGTCGGCATTGTTCAAGACCAAAGTCTCCTAGGACCCATCATTGCCGTTCTTGTGGAATGTGTGTCTTGGACATGGATCATCATTGCCCATTTGTAAGTATACTTTGCATCAAATTTAAAATTGATCTTCTGTTTATGCTTTGTGCAAATAAGTGCAATATGTGTTCATTGGAATGACTGTTTGTCTAGAGCTAGCAAATAGGCTAACGGGCCAGGCTCGGGCCTAAATGGTCCGAGCCAAAAACGCTAGTATGCCTATCAGGTCAGTTTTTGTCGGGACGGGCCAAGCTCGCTCGGGGTCGGGCCTAATAATTCCTACATGTTTATCGGGCCACCTTTTGTTGGGCCAAGTTCGACATTGACCATTATTGTTGCCTTCAGCCCTTCGATTCCTTGTATTGAACGGTTAGAGCCTATATTATCATACATTCCTCTTTGATTCTTAGATTTGTAAGGATCATTCACAATGTGATTTACTAGACCTATATAGCTACTAAAGGATTCTTTTTAGCAAAAACCCTAAATCGATGATTGCACGACAAATGTGTAAGATCTTTCCTTAACCATGTGTGGCTGTATTATCTCTCTGAAATAGTATGCTATAAGAGACTGAGATGTCCAAACACTGTGATACGTACTGTATCCGTTCCTGTATAAGTGCGTTTTACGGTTATTCACACAAATTTAGAAAAAATGTGAAATGACTTAACTAACCTTATTTATGTGTCTGTAAATTCTCATTAAAATTCTTACTCCTAATTCCTCTCTTTTAAACTTGTTTTAGTGTTAGTCGTGACTACTTTTTCTTCCCCCCAGAAAAACATTGGGAACGATTAAAGGGTATAATTGGAAAGTATGATGCATTTTCTCATTGAAATTGTAGAATGACACTTATTCTGAGATAATTTTTGTTTTTCTAAAACGATACTTGTTCAGAAACGGAGATAGTATATAGAATAAGAGACGTTGATGTTCAATCTTATAATTCTCTCGCTAACCGCGTATATGTACAACACATAACTACTTTTTCTTCTTTCCCGAAAAGCATTGGGAATGATTAAACGGTACAATAGGAAAGTATGAAACCTTTTTTTTTTTCAAAGTCGGAAAAGACACGTATTCAGAAATGGAGGTAGTATATAGAAAAATAGCTAGAGTTCGATCTTAAAATTTCCTCGCTAACTGCATATATATTTGCACTATGTTATTGCAGATAGGAAACTGTGTCGGGGCAGAAAATCACCAACACTTCATTGCTTTCCTCATCTCCGCTGTCACGAGCACAACATACGCTGCAGTTATGTGCGCATACGCGGGACTGCAGATCGCACCGCCATTGAAACCCAGACCTAATTTCCGCTTCCAAGCCTTGAGCAGCGAGACGGCTCTCAGCGCCTTTAAGGACATGATCCTTGATTGGTTAGGCTCCGTGGTTCTTATGTCTGCAAGAGGGCTCATTCTTTTCTATCTGTTTGTTTCTAGTATTTCCGTTGCAACGGGATTGAGCGTGCTTTTGTGGCAGCAACTCTCGTACATATACGAGGGCAAAACTTACCTAGCACATTTGAGTGCTCAGGAAGGCGAAAATGCTGGCGATAAAGATTGCAACAACGTTCTCCGGTTCTTGGGTTGCCCATACTTTGTATCGAGATACTTATCGAATTTTCAGAACTCCCGGAAGAGACACACGAAGTGAGTTTGCTTTGAGTTTTGATGATTCCGGCGAACATTTAGAAAAAAGATTTGTTGTAAGATAGATAGCAACTGTTAGTTCACTTCTGGGCTTTTTGTAAGATTCAAAAAGATGAATTTGCAAGAACATATGTAAATTTTTGTTATATTGGTTTAGAAGTTAGAATTTTTAGCCTTTCGGCTGTTGAGATTACATGTGTTCGCGGGTCGTGCTTGAATCGTGTTGAAAATTTAGTATTTTGCTAAATTGGTTAGTTCGAACATGACACGATTATTATTCTTGTTGAGTTACTTGAGCGTGGAACGTTAATCCGTTCAGAATAAATGGATTTAAATTACACGATTCAACACGTTAAATAAATGAGTTAAGTTTGATCTGTCGTGACCCTGTATATTTGACTCGTTTGAAAGAGTTTATTACTAATAGGTATGTAAACAGGTTAGGTGAGGATGTCAATTTCCTCCAAATTCAACAAGAATCCGAAATCTCTAATTCGAAAAATAGAAGATGTGAAACATGCAGTTTATTATTTCTTTCTTTTCAGTTCAACATACTTACATTTCGCTTTTTAAACGATATTAACTCATCAAATGTGTCTCACGCTAGAGGTGACAATTTAGACCCAAATAATTTTGTGGGTTTAAATTGCATAAATAGACTCTGAATACTTTTTTAGATCAAATAAGATTTTTTTTAAGAAAATTGCGGACTAGGTTAGATAAATTCACATAATTTATGTGCAAAACCCTAAACTGGCCTATAAATGGCTCGCAACCCAAATAAGTTCGAGTCTTTCAAATTAGATTAGACATTTTCAACCAAAACCCGAATTGACACCTTTGTCTAGCATGACCCAACCATCAACAATACTTTTTATTAAATTCAAGTTTCACCCACAATAAAAGTCTAATTTACAAAAATAGACCCACAAATAGAAGTAACTACCACACAGTCTCAGTACCACTGAGCCTTTATCTCCTACGCCGCTACATCGAGCTCTCAACAATGGCTTCGACCATACACACACCGCTCTCTCAATCTCCTCTCTCCTGTTTCTCCGATTTTTCCCGGAAAATCTCAGCCAAACAGACCCACGCAACTGTCCTCAATGCGCACAGTGACTTCATGCTCAGTACTGCTTCGAGGTCGAGTCCGGTTCCTAGAAGAGGAGGTACAGTTTTTTGAGTCTATTTTATTTGAGTTATTTGGTTGATTTCATGTCCTCTGTTTGGTTCCTGAGAATGTGAAAGTCGTAGCAAATTCGTAGATTAACTTGATACAGTTTTTTTTTGGTTTGCAAGTGATTTGATTGAGCTCAATTTGTTTTCATGTGCTCTGTTTGGTTCCTGAGAAAATTAGGATTACATTGAAGATGGGAACCAAGGCAATTTTGTAAATTCACATCATTGTCAAAATGTATTATAATTTTCAATCAAATGTTAAGTATCCTCTGTTTGTTTCCTGAGAAAATTAGGATTACTATGAAAATGGAAACCAAATTAATCTTATAATTTCACATTATTGTCAAAATGTACTATAGTTTCCAGTTAGGTGTTAATTTTAGTCTCCAATGACGGGGAGGAAAGATTTTTGGAGTTTGGGTTAAGGCGCTTGGGATTTGATTCAATTTATTTCCAAGTGATTTGATTGAATTCAATTTGTTTTCCTTTCCTCTTTTTGGTTCCCGAGAAGAAGAAAAAAAGATTAGTATAACATTTGGGTTATGATTTTTTGTGCAAAAAAGAAGAAGAAAAGAATGGGATTTGACATTTTCCTTGATGAAGCCAATGAACAAATTTATTCTCTTAATGGATAGAATGAGATTCTCAATCCCATTTCTTCCCGATAAAGTTATAATTGAGTGACAATTAACATTTTTTGCGTAATCATTTGTATATTTTCTAACATATTCATAATTTAGACTTTTCGTATTTTTTGCTTAATTTTTCCAGGATAATGGGCTTCATTTAGAATCAATTCATGATGGTATATAGTAAGTTTTTGGGGATTTCAATTCTATAACTAATTAATGAGTTGTTGTATTGTGCCGTAAGAGTATTGCCGTATGGGATTTATAGTAATTTTCAGTGGATAAATGGGTTGATTTTTTATTTTGCAGGATGGTCGCCTCTCTTACCCAAGAAAGGAAATTTATATTTCTCTGTAAGTGCTCAACTGATTCCAATTCATAAATTTCTTGAAAATCTAATTATGATTCTATATCATATTATTAATTATTATTATAGCGTTAATTAAACTAAAATGTTGAACCGATAATTGAGAGTCCGTTATAGTTGTACAATTTATACTCTTAACATGTTACTTCATGTGCAAGCTGTTTGTGTTTTTTTTGGTCTGATATCATTATAGATAATAATATGTTCCAGTGCACAACTCTGAATATATTCATCCTTCAAAGGGATACGGAGCTAGTCATATATCATGTTTATTATCATTACTGTATAAAAATGTAATAGCATCTTGAGCTTTTTGTTGAATCGGTTGTCTAATATGTTGTCGGAGCTTGTTCGGTAGTGTAAAAATGTACTAGCACTTACATTTTTACAAGCTTTTCGCCAGAACAATAATATGCGCTCCTGCAAATGATTAACTGGTTCTTTTGTGGCAGGAAAGGCTTAACCATCCTACCAAATTCAGCATGTCGTGTTGTGTGGCACCATTAGATGCAACCATTTCCATGCAGCCAATGGACAGATTTGAGATTTCACATGTTGTCTCAGATTCCATACAACAACTAGTCCTTGCAGACCTCGATCCTGCAACAGCTAAGTTGGCAATTACAATTTTAGGGCCGTTTCTATCAGTATTTGGCTTTCTGTTCGTTTTGAGAATAGTCATGTCATGGTACCCAAAACTTCCCGTCGGAAAGTTCCCTTACGTGATAGCTTATGCTCCCACAGAACCGATTCTCGTCCCAACGAGAAAGTTGATTCCTCCCGTTGGTGGAGTCGATGTAACTCCCGTTGTCTGGTTCGGATTGACCAGTTTCCTCAATGAAATATTATTGGGTCCTCAAGGTCTTCTTGTGCTTCTCTCCCAACAGGTAAATTGATCAAGGTCTTCTTGTGCTTCTCTCCCAACAGGTAAATTGATAAGCACCATTTTCTTTCATTGATGAATGAAAGTTAAAAATTGTAAAATGTTATGTATTTTTTGTACATCGTATAGGCGAAGAGTAACCTTAAAATCGACGTGATTTTGGTATGAATATTCAAGCTTAGCCCTTATTTTGTAGAACTAGTGTTTTATGTCTTATGATAAATCCCGTGTTGGGAAAATATGAAGAGCTTAAACTACGTATAGATGTAAAAGTCAAATCAATATATGAGATTGACATTTTAGCACGAGAAATCCAAATTCTTATATAGTGTTGTATGATATCAGAGCAGGTTTTAGTATTGGTTTGACCCATTTGTAGAATAAAAAATGCCTACTCTATATACTTGACGAGCAAAAGACTTAAGAGGTCATCGATTGTGCACGTGTTGAAGGTACAATAAAAGTAGCCTTGCCCAATTGTACAAAAAAGTCCATCCTTACACATGAGGGGAATGTGTCCAACCTACGATAAAATAGATGCGAAGTTCGAACATGAGTGGAAGTGATGAACATAAATCCCACATTGAAATGTGAAAAAGATCAACAGCCATTTACAGCTTGTTGCATTGTTACGAGATTCTCATTTTTTATATTTGAATTCGACTTATCACAGGATCTCATACAAAGAAAAAGTTTAGCTCCTACCGCATTGTTTAAGCAGAGTTGACAATTTGAACTCGAATCTGTAGACAATCAAAATTCAATCCGAATATTTACAAAGTTAGGTTGCTTAAAATAGACCCGATCATATTTTAGGTCAGGGTAAATTTGCACATTTTATGCATAAAATTCACACCCTACTGAGCCGAGTTCAAGTTAGTTCTTCCCAACCTGAACATGTGAAAAAAAACAACCTAAAACCCGAATTATCAACTCTAACATATTACATGTCAATACTTACACAATTGAATCTTGAACTACATTAGAGGCATTCAACATGGCCTGTCCTTAGATTTATTAGACATTTCATTACTAAGTGATGTGTGAAATGACGGACAGTTTATGAATTTGTAGATCATAGGAAATCAAATTTCTACTTCACACATCATACATTTAGGCATAATCAAGAGTAGGCCAACAAGAGGCAAAAAGCTTCCATGAACACTATAAAATCAAAATACGAAAACCTAACATCAAAAGTCATAAAGGTCACAACTTCTGTTCGTCTCCACTCGTGACGACATTGACATAAACTCCAGCTAAAAGTCTGCTGCAAGAAAATTCCCAGATATTGCTACCTGCATGGAGAAAACATGCTCAGCATTACACGCTATCAAACATATACACATGTATGAATGTATGTATATAGAGAGAGTCAGCAAAACATTTAATGGCTGAGACTTGTAGCCCAGTAAAATAAAAAAAAATATGAATCCAGGTTGGAGCGAATAAGATTCTCATTTGACTAGGTGGAGTCTCACAGGTTGGAGCGAATATGATTCTCATTTAGCTCATATTTTTTATTCTCATATGTATGTGTGTGTACTTATATAAGTATATACGTGTACATGTATGTGTATAGAGAATAAAGAATCAAAACCGTGATATTTTTGGCTTGTGTTAAGGCAAACAAATCATATCATGCCACTGCTTTATATTACATTCATACATAACCCAACGAGTTTGTGGAGATGCTGACTGTTGGCTCCGGGTCATTTAAATTGTGTCATGACATCATTGGTGTATATATGTGTCTATATATATAAATATATATGTAGAGAGAGTTCTTTAAATTCTCCACATACCTTCTCGCCAAGCTTAAAGGGAGGAAGACCCTTGTAGGGGCATGTACTGCATCGAAAAGCGTCTCCTAATCCACACTGCAAAGAAGTATCACGAAACTTAAGTGGAAAAAAACTCGCACAGATGATGCCGATGAACATAACATGAAAGACAAGCATTTATAACAGTGGGCGCAAATGCGTGTCTAGCAAGTAGCGACTAAATCTAACAGTAATGTGGTTACGTAGTAAACAGTGTCATAGTAGAAGGAACATACGCTGCCACAATTTGATTGAGGATTCTCCAGTTGATCCATAGTCAGGCCTAGCTTTTCTACTTTCTCCTCTTCCTCGGCCCTGCCACAAGTGCAGTTTTTGCAAGCTTTCCTTGTTGGTCCAACCTCGCAATCACCAACTGCTCAAAACTTGTTATTCAATGCACAGCTCATAAATATATAAAAAATGAGGACGTGCCTTTAAAAACTTGGGGTCTTCAACCGGTCAATATCGGATCGGGGCCAGAATTGGGAAATTTTGAGGACTAGGACCGAACCGATATCAAAATGGTTCTAAACCAGACCAGACCCAGGCTAATTTTAAAAGTTACTTTAGAAAAGAAAAAAATATATACAAATTATAATTTGAGCGAATTGGGTGAGCAATAAATAGATTGTGCCAAAAGTAATAAAGAAATATATATCTATATTGTAAGAGAATAAAATATAAATAAAATTAATAATAATAATTCTGGTCCGAAGAGGAATATGAACACCCGTAAAACAAACAATAACATTGGGGCATTGTAGTGTTGTCTTACCAGGTGGCACTTGGGGCTTCTTCAAATCCTCTTCTGTTAAGAGACTATCTTCATCAATCAGATCATCGTCAATTTGAACTTTGGGTAAACTTTTGACGGTCTTCTTGAGAGAGAAGGATGAACCAATCTTCCAAGAAGGCTTCTTTGCCTTAATCTACAAGATAAAAGAAACAAATATATCACACCATAAGTGAAATGAAATCAGTAAAAAGGTAGGACAAGGCGGTGAACCTTGGCGCAATAATGAAGTTTTAGGGTTGGCAGACCCATGACTCAGCACGAATTTAAGCGGGTTTGGGTTAAACTCAATCGTGTTCGTACTTCGTGTCAAGTTCAAGTCGACCAACCCTGTCAAACCCGCCTAACCCATTTGATTAAATGGGCCGTGTAACCCATTTTAGCGACTCGTCTAAGGATAAAATGGTAGTTTTAGAACGTGTTGTGTCAATAACAACCCATATAAATTAAATAGGTAAAGAATGTCGGGTCAGTTGGAACCCAATTAGTTAAATACGTTGAGTATGCCATGACGTGTTTATGCAACTCATCTCGTTTAATAATTGGTCTGTGTTGACACATTTTAACTCAACAATAAACTTTGAACACGACCTGTGAACACGAATTGTCACCCACACTTGCTACGAAGTAGAGGTAAGGCCGTGTACAGAATAACCTATATGAGACCCCACAACGATACGAGCCTCGTGAACTGGGCCACCCCATTTGTAAACGGTGAGGAAAACATTGACAATAATCACGCTGAAAGACTCATTTTTCGGAGGATTGTAATCTGGAAACTGGATACTACTTCTGATTATCAGTCTCTTTTGATCCTAAACCGAGAACTTAGAAATACGGTTGGCCAAGACATAAATTAAACCTACCCCAACAGATTGAACACCCTCAGATGGCTCTAGCTGTAGAACTTGTACTTCAAGAAACCCAGCTAACAATAATTTCCGTTCAAGAGCAGACAAGGCCTGCAATAAAACCATAATTAGATCCCAACAAGTGACAACATAAAATTGACTGAATCACAAACTGCAGAGGCATTACCTTGTCTGTTTCCCCATTAACAGATTGAGAATTATTCTGGACTAGGATTATTCCGCCTGGCTTCAACGCCCTTGAGATCTCCTCGGACAATTTTTCACTGAGAAACTCAAGTGATTTACAGACAGAGATTACTATGTCTGTAGAAGAAGACTCCACTGGCAACTGACCTAATTTAAGTCAACAGAGAAATCAGAAGGTTACTATAATAACAATATGAAAAATTTGGAAATAATATTCCACAAAACATATTAGAATATATGTACTCAAAGCAAAATTGAACACTCATTTAATTCAATACCACACAATTTAATGACTTGTACAGGAAAAATCACACTAGAATTTTGCACAACAAAAATCTCAGACAAAAAACTTGATCAAGAATCACTTGGACACTTATAATTAAACATGAAGAAAGAGACAGAGAGGTAGTATATAATTAAAATTGATTACAAATGCTAGCATTTCTACTATGAAAAAGTAGAGGATCGAAACTTCCAACAAAAATTCATGTAAATAAGAGAGAGAATTGTACTTAGAGAAGATGCTTGAGTGATAATAAGAGGGTCACAATGTTCAAGCCCTTCATTCTTGAACTTTCTGATGGCGTTTAAAACTGCACTGACAGGAAGAACTGCATAATCGGTGATCGCCAACACCTTATTCTGCACCACTACAGCGTCCTACAAAACATTAGGAAAAGAATTTAGTGAAGCAGATCAGATCCTACCTGTGATATTTGATTTCAAGTTTAGAACATAATATCTCATCACATAAATAAAAATATAAGTCATTGATTTACAAAAGCTTTATCTTAGTGGAATCAAAATTCAACTTCTTTATCTTTGTTAATGCTTGTATCACCAACGACGTTTAAATAAATAAAAACTTCTAAGAAATCTAACTTTCGAGTGGCCAACCCTAATCAACTATATTGACATTTGACAATGTCTTTTGTTGCCATTCCCAGAAACATGGTACATAAAAAGAAGATGGTTAAGTCTTGTACTGAAATTAGCATGGTGACTAGTGGAGGTTGGTGACTCCTCATTTGAATCAATTCCTCTTAGGTAGAGTTTGAATTAGAATTTTTGGAATGGGATTCCAACTTCCAAAACTATTTTGATTACCAAAAAGTATTAATCCAAAAATGAAGAATGATATTATCGTTCTGATTTCCATTCTTGAACGATCTTTTTCTGTTCCTATTATAGATACAAGCTGTTTCACGGATTCGCCTAAACTAAGAAAACTGCACTAACCTCAGTTCTGTTTCTTTAATTTTAATTTCTCTTAATGATCACAACTACCATATCAATTCAGTAAAACAAATCAAGCTGGACACTAGTTCTAAATTAGAATGATGAGCACACACTCTCACCTTCTCAACGTACTTCTGATACGTATACGGCATTCTTCGTATACGTATCCCCAGTTTTTTAATGATGTTTTATGCGGACATGTGTCAGAAACCTAACACATCCACCATTTTAATCATACATATATAAACTTTTTGAACGAGTTCGACACTCTAAAATACATTGAGGAGAATGAATTGATGTAACTTATCTGCAAAAATTGTATGCGTATAAGTTACAACATAGATTCTAATTACCAAGGCATGTTGGGCCAAGCGGTTGATGCGCTTTAGATTTTCTTTGAGGTCTCTGGTTCGAGCCTCTTTGCCGACGGTATGGGGTGGGATTTATGGGTTTAAGGGGAGAGCTAACAACTAACTCGGGTAACGCCCCCACTAGGGGGTGAGCAACTCAGGCCTCTGTAAGCCTGTTGTCCCGTCGCTTATAAAAAAAACACAGATTCTAATTAACCATTCAACCTCAAATTGTATAACAAATCAAGCTCAACATGGATTATTTCAAACTACACATAAATAACACTTTTTGTTGTTGTTATTGAAAAATCTCTTGCCGTAATATATCAGATGCTCTAAACCAAAAATTGCATTCAGAAATTCATATGAGGTCTAAATAATTCATATATCGAAGCAATCAAAGTAGAGGACTCACTCACCATGCCTATCGGATCTCGGAGAACGGCTTCTCAACCCTAGACCGTCCTTCGATGGCCTCTGGAAATCGCGATTCGCGTAGAGATTGAATTGAGCGCAACGAAATGCGGATTTGTTTGTCGCTTCAGCTCTCTCTCTCTCTCTCGGAATCGGGTAGTTGTGTGCGTCGACTCGGGGAGGGTTTTGGGGTTTACAAATTGAGTCACGACTCGAGACTCGCGAGGGTAATGATCCGTTGTGTGATGGTACATGAAAGACAAATTAGAACGGTGACGTGGCCAATTTGTATGCATTTTGTGATGACATGCAACAATTTCAGCGTTATCAACTTGATTATTCATATTGATAATGAGATTTGCAATGTTTTTGATTTCATTATTCGATATATTTTAGCCATTATGAATTAATTTGATAGTGTCAACTTTTTACTTTCAGGTTGGTCAGTGAATCAAGTGGGCCATGAACTAGTTAGGTTTTTTTTTTGTCAGATTTGTCTGGATTGATGTTCAAGCTACAGTTTTATATCGTTTTTGTTATCATTTTATTTAAATTAATGAATTATTAGTTTTGCATTAAAAAAAGAAAAAGGAAGTTTGATAACTGAGAAGAAAATAAATTATAAATGGTAGTCTCTCTATCAAGGGTTAAGAGTAACGTGAAATCAAACACACTAATTTCGTATCGTGTTTGTGTGTTGTATTACGACATAAATCGTCAACTCTAGATCTAACTAGTCAAGTAATCTTTAATATGGCATTATAACAATTGAAGTGTTACACTTATCTAACCAAAAATTGTGAGTTTCAGGCTTAATAACTAGATTACGAAGATGTGATTAAAAATACGAACTACAACTTATTTTGTAGACCGACCTGAGAATATCGTGTAACGGGTTCGGGTTTTTCAAAACTAATAGCAAGGTCTTGTGGCATTTGACATAGAAATCATGTAGAATTATGAATAATTCATTTGTCAAAAAAAAAACAAGGTCCATTCATGCACAAACTGCAAGAAAATCATGAAAACATAGAGACCATAAAAAATACACTTCTCTGCTTGGATCCAACATCTAAACAAACATCATTTTCAATATGTTTTGCCCGGTGCACGAGACTCCTACCATTGTATAATCTCGAAAATGTCATTTCTATACTCAACTTTACACCAGCATTTGCAGAGACATTATCTCTACGACTTCAAAATCTCAAGACAACAATCTTACCGTTACATCGAGACTCACCCTCGCTAATTTTCGTAGATTTGCTTTTTCAAATTTTCAAAAGGACGATAAGTGCTCACTTCCTCCTCCTCTTCACTGTCACAATCGCATTGACTAATGTTCAAATTAGTTCCACAATTGTAGCATATACCTTTGCACCCAGGATTGCATACCACATCGAACGTTTTTTCCAAATGCACCAAGTCTCGTATGTGCTTTGAAATATCGATCTCCTCATTTTCTGGAGGGAAATGCAGTCGGTCGTCCACATCAATTGTAGCGTCATCCTCAGCCTCTTCCTGGTTGTAAGATTTAAATTTTTTGTCCCCGTGGATGACTCCCATGTCAATAACCTCGGATTCTTCAACGGGTTCCTCAGTTAGTAGAAGTGTGAAGTTGACGAATATGCTCTTTCCAGCAGGCTTAGAACACCTTCAAAATGCGGCGAAGTTAAATTCTACTACAACAAAGGGTAAATATGAAAAAAGCCGGACAAAATTTTTGTGAAAGCAACAACATAAAAGTAATTTTATGCAGGAAGACGTTCTTCAGACAACTTACACGAGGAAAATAAAAAGGGAAGCACATGCAAATCTCTGAAGAACAGAAAAATGATAATTTAATGTATTTTAGAAAGAAAGAAAAAAAAACTATTCTCTCCATTTATAAATAAGTGTCTTGGTTTATTTTTCGAGAAAAATTAAAGAGAAGTTAGTTGATGTTGTACATTTCCTCTTATATCGCACGAACATGCGTTGTAACAAACTCAAGAAATATTAACTAACTTAAGGATATTATTGATAATTCATGCATGACTAACTTCTTAAAAAGGAAACATGACACTTATTATGGGACAAAACAAGGGTGGCCAATGCACAAGACTCTCACCATTGTGGAGTTTGAGGAGGGGGTTTGCGTATCCAACTTTACGCTTGATTGTGCATAAAGACGGTTTAGAAAATATCAGGCAGTCGTGTAGAAAGTACCAAATAGAAGCTTATGTCAAACTAACACTTATTTTCTTTGGTTCGTTACGTATAGTTCAAAATATTACAAGTGGGCCGTGCTTGTGTCGTGTTGAAAGTTTAGTATTTTGTTAAGTGTGCCAACCCAAATATGACTCGATTATTATATAGGTTGAATTACATGACATGACACACTCACCATGTCTAAATAAATAGGTTTGGATTAACCATAAACGACCCGATATATTTGACCCAGCTAATTTATATGAGTAATTTTTTTACACTACACATTTTAAAAATTACAATTTTATGCTTAAATGAGTGAGTTATTAAATGGGTTACACGACTTGTTTATGACCCATTTAATTGAACGGAATAGTTGGGTCAAGCGGGTTCAACACGATAACTAAACAGGTTGGGTTAGTTGACACAAACACGAATAAGATAAACCCAAACCCGCTTAAATTTGTGTCACTTTCGTGTATGTATTCACATTGCAGTTATGTGAGACGTGAAGACATAAGTTCATATGCAACAACTGCAACTATGCTACTGTATAAGTCAAATATAGTGCCAAACTTTAAGGAATAAATCCTTCTCAATCATCTAAAAAGATACTAAGACACATGCAAGAAGTACCGGTGAAATAAGAATATAAGAACAATAAAATTACCTTTCACAAAAAAGAGCAAGGACAGTTTTGATGATGCCATCGAGCCTTAAGTTTTGATTCTTCCTCCTTGTGACTTCCATGGAGATCTGTACGGGTGTCCCATGTGGATAATCCTTCACAGCTTTTGTGACACGTAATCCCATCACCGAAGCCTTGGATTTAGAGATGTCGGTTGAAAGATCGCCTAACCCAAGTCTTTCCAAGGTTGTACAGTACTCCAAATGCGAATTGGCAGGCTTTCTCTTGTAAATTATTGCTCCTTCCCATGGTGATTCCATATCTTCCATATCTAATTCTCCTTGAACATCCCAATCAAAATCTTCCGTGATTGCCTCATAATCAGAGTTCACGCATTCTCTCAGAGTAGGCTTCAAACTGTTATGAGTTTTATCTCTGTGAATTCTATGGAAATTTTTGGAGATATCACGTGGAACTTTGCAAGAAAAGTTTGTGATAGGAAAAGCCGTTCCATAGGGTTTGAAAGTATATGCCTCAACTTGGTTGAAATGAGAGGAGGGAAGTTTGGGCAATGAGAGGAAAGTGAATGACATTTCGATTCTTATATATGGCCGAGGGATTTCTATGTGGTTGAGAGGAGTTGATGAGATTTCCGGATTACCTTTTGCCTAAACTACACAAGGTGGCAATTTTCGGGTACAAGGAACATTAGGGCATAAGTAACTCAACTCCTTTATATAGGATACGCCAAGTAAAGACGTAAAGAAACTATGGAAGTCAAACTGGAACCGGATCCTGTAAAGATATTGGGTAATTGGGTTAGAGTTCAAACTTGAAGAAAATAAATAAAACAAAACTACAACCATAACAGTCAAAAAGCAACTCATTAATCGTTACTAAATATACTTTCAACATCTTGCTACAGCCTTAGCCCTTATGTGATATCATAACCAGATCAGACATCCAAACACACAAGCAATGGAAAAAGTGAAGAAAATAGATTTCAAAGATTATTAATGCAAAACACACAAATTCTTGTAGGCATCTAGAGCTGGTATTTCGGTGTTTGGGTCAGGTTGAAAGGAGGGCCTAAACGTGAACCTGACCCACTAGCTGTGTGTTCATGCGGCTGCCCGACCCGAAAATTGATTGGGTCTACTTTGTGCGATCCAAACCCACATAAAATAGGATCGGGTTTCAAGTGCCGGAAGGTTTGGATCCAAATTGTCAGCTCTATAGGCATCCCATGAAATAATGATTGATACCAAATTTACCAACGGGCAGAGGAAACGTTTTTTACTGAACCAAAATGAATCCACCAATCTCTATTTGTCAATTTTGTGATTGAGAACTTGAAATGCCAAAGACATCAAGTTTCATATTCAAACAAAGAAATACCCAATAGTCTGATTCACTCAACCAAACTTTTCACTAATCTATGCATTTATACCAACACATTCACTCAAACAGTCAAATTTGACACTCTCAGGCATTTACACAAACACGTGGCGGGCTTAATTTCGCTGGAATGTCACCATAGCAATTGGTCTTCAGAACAGCACAAAATTAAACAAAACAGCACATAACCAACAGCTAAATGGACTCAACTCATCCGTTGGAGCATCAAATTTTCCAAATAAAGCAGCTTTAAATGTGAATTTTGAGATTGAGAACTTGAAATGCCAAACTAACAAATACCCAATAGTCTGATTCACTCAACTAAACAGTTCACTAATCTAAACATTTGTACCTAAACATTTATTCAAACAGTTCAACTGACTCTCACAAGCATTTTTACAAACACTTTAGGCTCAATTTCGATGGAATGTCACCACAGCAATTGCTCCTAAGACCAACAAAAAAAAAAAAAAAAAAAGCATAATCGACTCAACTCAACAGTTGGAGCATCAAATTTTCCATATACTTTGAGTTTCAAAACCAAACTAAATAATATTGATAATTGCTGTAACAAAACTTACACAGTGAATCGACGGAGGGCTGAAATGGAGGAGCTTCGGCGGCGGATAGCGTGGCTGTGAGAATTTGGGAACTGTGAGCAGAGAGAGAAACTGGTTGTTTGATTAGATAGAGTTTCTGTTTTCTTTTATTATTTGAAAAGAGAAAATAAAAATCAATGAAATTATTTATTTGTATTTTATTTTTCAGAAAATATTCCATTTTGGTACTACGACTATTTAATTTGTTACTAAAATTAATTTATGTTCTAATTTGGCTATCAAACTATCCATTTGATCTAATTTAGTTTTAATTGTATTATGTTGTTTTGAATTTGTTCGGTCCACAGCGGATCTACTTCACGTAAATTAATTTTAGAGCAAAATTGTATAACTAAGGAACTAAATTGGACAAAAATGAAGCTATGGACACACCTCTAAAAAAAACCTCTCAATTATTGTGGTAAGTAAATTTAATCGGAACAAATTGTACCAGTTTGAAACATAATAGCATAGTTTGAGATCAAATTTGTTACCGATTTGAAACAAAAATAAATTGGATACAATCCGAAACATTGTTCTTCTTTTCTGGTATCTCTATTTTCTCTTCCTTTTTTTTTCATACATACAAGTAGTTTTACATAGATGAAACTTGTAGTGTTTGGAAAATACGGGTAAGAAAAAACTAAGGCGACGTGAAGAAGCTTTGGGTTGCCGATTTGATCGCCAAAGTTATGGATTTATCTAACCCAATGTACAATTTATCGGGTTTATTTTGTGCGAAAAGGCGGAATGGACTTTGCATATCCACGAGTTCATTTTGTCAGCTCTAATTATATAAGATCCACAAGGGGCATAAGGTAGTAGAAAGCGTAAGAGTTCAAACATAGGGATTGATCGATTTAACAAAATGCTGGATTCGAACTCTCACGAGCTCAGCTCGAGTCTAAATTGTCAACTCTAATTGCCACAAACACGCCTAAATCATCTTGAATCCGTGTCATGTTTGTGTCACGGCCCAAATCGACAAACCTAATGGAAATAGAGAGCTAACAGATGATACCACAAAGTTCAACTCAAAAACACAAGCTAATCCAATGTTTCACAATAGAGTTCAATTCTAGCCTTAATCTAAAAACAACCAAAAGATGATGATAGTGTCAGCAACTACAAATCCCAGGAACAAGAAAGACACACAATCAATACTCAAAGACAAACAAAGTTAAAACCCGATTCGAATCGTACCATCCAAAAACCTGAACTTCACTTCATTTCCCAATCAGTCCATCGGCTGATCAGCCTCGGCGTACGCAGTCTCGAGGTGGGCTTGCTCGGCTTCCTGCACCTCCTTCTCCGTCTTCCTCCCTTTCTTCGACTTGTAGTACACGCTCATGAACGTTCCCACAGCTCTATACTTCTTCCTGCACTGCTCGTAGAGCTCAGCATCGAACATTCTCCAGAAACTCTTCTCATTCAGCTCGGAAACTGCGTATTGAGGCTGGAACCCATGGTTTTCGATCAACCAGCTCTCCATCCTACGGACAGCCTCTGCACCATCGAACACCTCGCCCCTCAAGACGGGACCCGGGGCATAGTATACTCCGACATCTGTGTACATTTGTGCGTACTGAGTGTCTCCTTGCCTGCGGTGTAGCTCGAAGCCCGGCTCGGGATACACCATGGTTTTGACGGGAAGCTTGTACAGCCTGTGTGGGCAGAGCCAGATCGGGTATACCTACAAAATGAAGGCAAACAAAATATAAACATGCATGATATAGACCTTTATCCAACATTATCCGAACATTAAACATATTCCCTAAAACCTGGAAATCCCAAGTGAGCAGGTTATTTTACATGTATGACAAGACAATATGGGCTCGACCGCTGGCTATGTGTAGATGAATTTTATAAATATATATATATATATATAATTCCGAATATGCCCTCTACAGAAGTATAAATGGATGCACGATTTACAATTTGAAAATATCCAACTTGTCCTATATTTATAAAATTCATCCACACACACACACCCATATACTCGCGATTCAATTACTTCTATATATAATTCAAGGAACGGCTCCTATATATACATCTATAAATACTGCAGATTGACCTGTCCTATCCGTGGTGGCATACTTTAGATAATGATTCAGATTCCGAACAAAAAGCAAGCGTATAAACACGAATATAAGTTATTGCAAAGAGAAAAAGACGGTATAGTGATGGTAAAGGGTGTACCTCCATCTCCTTGTGGACCCACTCTAGAGCATCCCCGACCTTGTAAAGAGGAACGAGCATGTCCTGAATGACGTGCATCTCGTGGTAATAGTTTCTGATGGCTTCACCTTGTGTAGCTTTCAGCAGTGAGACCTTTGGTGGCATCAACCAGCCGAACAGAAAACGGAACCACCATTGGTCTCCGAATGGAAGGATCAGCTTCCCCTCCCAATACAAACATCTCGTGTGCCTGTGGTAATATTCACGGGTCGGGATGTACTCCACAAATTCTCCTCTCTTTAGAGCCGTTTGAGCGTGCTGGTAGAACCAGGGCTTGAACCACCACCCGACACAGTTGATCACGTTTCCTTTTTTCTTAGCTTCCTGCTTTGAAGCATACCTTCCTGTCATGCACACGCCTTCTTTGTCGTTGTAGATCATGGTCTCCACGAAGTCAGGAACTTTCTCGGGATTGTCTTGATCACCGTCTCTGGGTGCGAAGGAGTCCACATAACCTTGTGCGAGATCCTGAAGATTGCCCTTTACAGGTGTGTAGGTAAGCTTCATGTATTCCTTGATGGGTATGAGTTTGATCTCGGCAGAGACGAGAAGTCCGAGTGTACCCTGAGACCACGGGATGGCATAGAAAAGATCAGAATATTCATTATCCTTTGTAGCTCTAACGACCTGCCCATCGGCCAAAACAATCTCGTAAGCCACAACGGTATCAGAGAACAGCCCGTAGATGTGAGAGCTTCCTTCAATCCCGTACCCATTGATAAGGCCTCCAACAGTGAGATCATCAAGCTCGGCCACCACAGCAAGGGCAAGATTCATTGGAACCGAGGCTCGGGTGATCTGTCCCATGTTGACGAGGGGTTCAACTCGTGCAATCATTTTCTCCTTATTGATTTCGAGAATGTTGCGGAATTCCGATAAATCAACCTCAAAATGGCGAGCACGCTTGTAGTCCACATTCCGCATTCCAACGGCAATCCAGGGTTTGCGAGCTGTGCAGACAAGACCGTCCTTAGACGGGTTCCTCTTTTTGAGACGTTTCACTACTTTCTTGACGTTTTCATCGTGTTCCTTCTGACGCTGCTTGTAGGACTTCATCTCGGATCTGACATCCCCAAGATAGGTGAGGAAATAGAGCGTGAAGGAAATTGGGAGGACGACGAAAATAACGATGATCCATCGGAAGTTAACAAAATAGTCCACCCATATCTTCTTCCTCTTTGGGCGAGGCTGAAGAGGGGTCTGAAGGTCCGACATCGTGGAAAAAAAAAATATGCTGAAAGAAAGATGAGAAAACTTGGTTAATCGGACAGAAGTTATACAGATGCATATTCGAGTTTCACAGATTCAAAGATGCATTAAACATGAAGAGTATGTGAAATTCAAAATACAAAGACAATGGAAGAAAAAAAATGCAGATCAGGAATTAGCTTGAAAATCCGACAACAAGTAATATCCCAGCTCTCAACTGTACAACTCTCCTAATAGACGAACCACAAAACCCTAGGTAGAAACACAGGTTCAGATACACAAAATATAGATACAAAAACCATAACAGTTCAAAAAGAAAAATCCAATCCGGTAATTTCATTCCTCAGCAACCAAACATACGTTTTTCTCAAAAAGAATTGGAAAAAAAAAAAATCAACCATAAACAGTAACAGCAACAGATACCAAAAACCAAACTCAAACAGCTCCATAGTAAAGCACCATCAAAATTTCATTCCCTTTTTCCTTCTAATTTCTAGAACTCAGCAACTCATACTCATCAGCAAAAACAGAAAAAATCTACAACAATCCTCAGAGATAAGCCACAAAATCCTAGTCCCTAGGTAGAGAAACACAGTTTCAGATACAGAAAGTATAGATACATTACAAGATCACAAACAGTTACTAGAAAGTATAGATACATTCCAGTAATTTCCTTTTCTCAGCAACCAAACACATTTTCCTTCAAAAAACTGCCAAAAATCAACAATAACCAGCAACAGATACTAGAAAACAATAATCACATGGCTCCAGAGTGAGAAAATTCAAGAGATAGAGCAGCCAGTCAGCTTGAGATAGTACATACAGAAAATACACAAAACCCTAGGTACAGAATAACAGTTTCATATACAGAAAATTTAGATGTAATACATGAACCACAACAGTCCACAAAAATCCAAGCCATTAATTTCATTTTCTCAACAATCAAACATACATTTTCCTAAAATAGAAAAAATCAACAGTTAGCCACAGACAACAAAAACAAGAATCAAACAGCACCAGAGAGTGAAAATTCGAGAGAGAAAAAGCTTCAGATAGTACCTACAGCAAATACACAAAAGCCTAGGTAGATAAACACAGTTTCAGATACTGAAAACATAGATGCGGAACAAGAACCATATTCAATCCAGTACTTTCATTTTCTCAGCAACCAAAGATACATTTTCCTCCCAAAAAACTGCGAAAATCAACAATAAACAGCTACAGACACCAAAAAACAAAAATCAAACAGCTCCAGATAGAAAAAATTCAAGAGAAAAGGCTTCAGATAGTACCTACAGCAAATATACAAAAACCTAGGTAGAGAAACACAGTTTCAGACGCAGTACAAAAACCATAACAGTCCTGAAAAATACAAGCCTATAATTTCATTTTCTCGGCAACCAAACATACATTTTCAACGCTAAGCAGCAACATATGCAAAAAAAACAAGAATCAAACAGCTCTAGAGTGAGAAAATTCAAGAGATAGATAGAGCTTAAGATACTGCAGCAAATACACAAAAACCTAAGTAGAGAAACACAGTTTCAGTAACAGAAAATACAGATGCAGAACAATAACAAGAACCACAAAATTTCACAAAAATCCAAGCCAATAATTGCATTTTCTCAGCAACCACGCACACATTTTCCTCAAAAAAAAGTTCAAAAATCAACAATAAACAGCAACAGACACCAAAAAACAAGAATCAAACAGCTCCAGAAAGCGAAAATTCAAGAGATAGAGCTAAAGATACTGCAGCAAACACACAAAACCCTAAGTAGATAAACACAGTTCCAGTTACAGAAAACACAGGTCCAGAACAAGAACCACAACATTCCACAAAAATCCAAGCCAGTAGTTCCATTTTCTCAGCAACCACACACACATTTTCCTCAAAAAAAGTTAAAAAAATCAACAACAAACAGCAACAGACACCAAAAAACAAGAATCAAACAGCTCCAGAGAGAGAAAATTCAGAAGAAAAAGCTTGAGACAGTACCTACAGCAAATGCAGGTCCGGCGACGGCGAGATCTGATCTCGCGGAAGAGGATGAGATAGTAGCAGCCACTACAGAGCTACTACCATAGTGAAGTACAGTGAAAAGAGTGTGTGAATCAGTGATATTTATAAACAAATAATGCAAACAATGCAAAATTTAATAATACAAACAAATTGAGATAAAAGCAATTATTTTGTTTTTGCACTGTGATCCAGAATGGTCGATTTTGTATTTATTTTGTGCCCGTTTGAGATTTGGGTAGATCTTTTTCTTTAATTTGGTCCTTTAGTTTCTATTTTAAGCTATTTTGATCTTCAACTTAATTATTCTTCTAATTTAGTCATTGTATTAGAGTTGAACATTTGAATCTGATGTTGCGGGTATCTGAAATCCGACCCAAAAGTTTACAGGTTCGGGTATCGTAAAATGTACATGGCGGGGCAAGTCGGGCTAAAGTTGCGTGAACTTGCCCATTCACATTATTTCATACCCGACTAGTGGCTTGAAAACTCAAATCGAACGAACTCACACCCTAGTTAAATAAGGTTATGGTTAGAAATTTGCAAAACAAAAGCCGAGGAAAACCAATTGAGACTCTAATAGTCATGACTTCCTTTTATATAGCTAACAATTCAAGTTTTCACGGGGTGGGTGTTAAAATCCCAAACTTGACCCAAACGGGGCGTTGAATCGTTTGATTTATGTGTCACGAGTTGAGTCGGTTTGTGTTTTACATGCAAAATATAAAGTTTATAATCAGATCGGATCAAATTTATCATATAAAAAAACGTGGATAAGATCAGACGAATTCACACATTTTACACTAAAATACGGAAATATTGTATGATTTGTGGTCCGAAATTCGAACAGAAGCGAACACCTCATTGATCGCACACGAATTGGTCTTTATTAAATTGAACATGAGCAAATCTGATCTGAATCCGATTCAAAATTACCGCATCAAGATTGGGTCGGTCCTTTTTTTCCTAAAAATTTGGTCTGAAACGTGCAATCCACAATTTTTTCATATCACATTGAGTTAATTTCAACTCGAAACGCAAACTTCACCTCGTATCGAATTTACCAACTACTTGAACCATTTTTGGAAAACAAAATCATTCAAATTAAGTTTTATTTTATCCACACAAATAAATAATTAGTCCAATCTATACAAAAATTTGTCGTGTGTAGTGTATACAACAAGAAAAATAAAAAGATAATAAAAAAAACAAACAAAATAACTCAGAAATCGATAACAGATCACAAATGTCACCACCAACCCAGTGTGCGATTCGCTGGCGGTCATGTGCTGTGGATCCATGTGATAAAATATGTCAGATTTTTTTTTTCAAATTCAATTAATTAGTTAATTAATTAATCAATACGTGCAAAATAATTTAGCAAATAATTAATTAAGGATTTAATAGTCCAAAAATTGTGAATCTGAATTCTGAAAGATGCTTTTGTTGATTTGAATATTGAGCATTATTAAAGTGGACTTTCTTTACAGGGGCTTTTGGGAAGCGGGAAAATGAGAGAAAATTAGGTGAGAAAATTTAAGAGATTGGGGACTATGCAAGTTAATTAAGTTATAGAGTTGAAAAATAATCTCAACTAGAACTGACAAATTGGTCAACGGCTCGAGGATTGGTTAGGGACGACGAGTGCGGCTCTTAGGAGTTTGATTTGGCTGCGGTTTCGTAAATAAATTGTGTGGGTTTACAAGACTCAATCTGACCTACTACTCGTATATATTTTTTTGTGTTGTGAACTCATAAAACATGATTCGAATTTCAATTGTATGGGATCGTAAATTTAGACAACCAGGACAATGTCCTAACAAATTGTTGTTAACGTGACAACAGCTTAAAATTAGCTAATTTACGAATGAAACCATATATTTTGAAACAAAACGATGTAATTGAGAAATGATATTAACCACATCTCTTAGTTATACAATTTTGTTTCGAATCAATTTTATTGCTAACATAAGCGCCAATGATCGTCACGTCAAAATAAAATCTTCTCAAAATTATAACATCAACCTGATTAGATAGCACCGGTGGATATTAGAGTAATTAGACTAATTCAAAACATAACCCTCAGAACAACAAGAACAATTTGTGAATCAAATCGGACAGAAACTAAATTAAGTACCCTCCAAAACAAAATACAAGTTATGGGTACTAAAATGAAACATTATTCTTCGAAATAAGAAACTATCGAAATTTACGAGAATATTTTGATATTTTTTCGCTCTTGATTTACACTGAAAATTCTATATATTTTGACCACCATCGAAGTAAATATGAACCTATTTAAGAACTAGAGATACACTGATATACACTAATTCTTACAATAACAATGCGACTAAAAAAATTCAAAATTGGGGCCGCCAACAGAACATTTCTCTGCCAGAAACTATGAATATACAGATAATGAATCAGAACAAAATCCAGTTTCCTGGGCATTTTCTTGTATCTTCTCAAGGATTGAAGAAACCCGAGTCGCCCACATTGATTGCAATGAGCACAGCTATGCTCGTGATCACGGCGAGCCAAACTAATGCTGATCCTGAAACTTAAGAAGGGATCGTGTATCAGAAGCAATGTGATTTACCGAAACAGCTGATAAATCGTGAATTAGTTAGCATTAGGGCTGACAATTTGACATGAACACGAGTTTAAGTAGAGTTTAACATCATCGGGTTCGCGATTTCGTGTCGACTAAGTCAACCTATTTGATAGTTGGATAGTGTTCCAGTTGAACCCACTTAACCCACCTAACAGTTTAATTAAACAGGTCGTGTAACCCAATTATGACACTCATTTAAGGATAAAAATGTAATTTTTGAAACATGATAGTGTAAAAGTTGACTCATAAATTAAATGAATCAAATATATTGGGTCGTGACGTGTAAATATCAACCCATTTAGTTCAACGTGTTAGGTCGGGCCGTGTCATTTTGAACCCGGTGTGTTAGTCGTGTCATGTCAATAACATAGTCCCCCAACTATTAAAAAACCAACCAAAATGGTCCATAACATTGACTTCCGTTAGTTTTCTGACAAGTTTACTGATCAGGAGGCATTGAATAATTAAGGATTGAAACCAAAATATATAACGGAAGTTAACATCAAGGACAAGGTCGGTTTCCAATAGTTAGGAGACCAGTTTAGCATAAAAATAGTTATGGGACAGGACCGGTCAAGTCCTGATAGTTCAGGAATCATTTTGATAGTTTTTTCTTTAATTGATATGACTCGCTATTAACACAATGTGTATGAAAAATGTATCCTTCTATAGGTTATTAATATATTACACGGCCCGTTTAATTACACGGGTTATACGGGTCAAACAGGTTTGACACGAACACGACATGGTTAGCAAGTTATTCATGTTAAGTCAAGTCAGGACTAAATCAGTAAATAACCAACCCTATATGTAAAGAAAATTATACCTTTTGAAGCTTCAGAGCCATTATCGGGACTGGAAGAAATTGAATTGTTGTTCAGACTGCGTGATCCTGAAATGACCGACCCTTTTGAGGAATCATCCGAAAGCTTGGAATATCCGGCTTCAGATGCTACAATTCCCTGAAACTCTTCGCTCACGATCAGAGCCGCTAGAACATCCATAAACGACTCTTGACCTCTTTCTCTTGAAAAGTCCCTTTGAACCTGTTCATAACTCGTATTTGGTTCGTCCGAATCAGACAGCTCATCGTCTGAAACGTCTATTACAGCAGATTTCACCTCGGTTCTGTCATCCTCTTCGTCCTCAACGTATGCTTTATATGTCAATCGAAGTAGAATTTGTCCGGAAGATCTCTTTCCAAGAATTCCCCAACCTCCTCGCAGATCCACAATCCTGTCTGTGGGTACAGTGTCTTTCAAAGATGCAAGATCAACCTGGAAATAATGTCCGTCATATTAGAAAACTACTTGATGGAGAATAGTAGAATACAATAAAATATAGGGGGGAGATCGACATGTTGTAACCAAACTAGCAAAAGCTAGAAGAACAACAGATTTTAAGCGTGGGGATCATGCCTTAACAGTACAACCAGCATCACATGCACAATGAGTAGACATCATATATAAATCTGCTTTTACGAGCTATGAATAGGGCTGACAGTTTGGGTTTTGAATCTAAAAATACCCGACCCCACAAGAGGTGTGGATTTTACATAAAATATGTGCAAGATGCTCAGTCTGATCCACATTTTTCACAAGGTAAACTTGACCCGACCCAGAAATTCGGGCCCAGATTGCAGGTCGGAGGGCACCCACATATTCGAGTCCCAAGTCCCGGCTCTAGCAATGAATAACATGATGAAATGAAATGTGCAGTCAAATGCCGGGGCCCCCCGCCAATCTAGGCTCTAAGGGTAATTTACATACACAGCCTTACCCCTATTTTGCACAAGGGTTGTTTCGTTTACTCAAACCCGTGATCTTTAGTTTATAAAGCAACAACCTTAGTGTTGCATCAAGACCCACCACCTTTGAATTCTAATCGAGAGCCCCTAGACTAAATTACTTTCCACTCAAAGAACAAACACTACAAGCACCGACCTAATTTAAGCAATTACACTAATTTCATTGATATTCTTTAAACTGTCATAACTCAACGCGCATAAAATTAAGTCCTTCACTTGGGTGTGGACATTACCTCTCCAGAACCAATAGTTAAATCTGCAAATCCAAGGGAGTCATTCACTTGGATGAGTAATTTCTGTTTTTTGGGGTTAGCCACGAGCATATGAAAATCCTGCCAACCATCACACACAAAAAGTCTTCTTTCAGACTAGAAACGATTTATAAATACCATGAAGTTTGCCATAGATTGAGCAGATAGGTTAAACATAATTTATGAGGCTAAAATGCGGAGAAGCTTCACCTGATTCCAAATCGGCTCACCAGGAGGTCCAATAACGGTAGTTTGGCTGTTCTTTTTACTGCGTATAATTTGATCTCCCAAGTTTAAAGTAACATATGGATCCGTTTTACCTGACACATAAAAATTACATAGAAGTCGTGGGAGGTGAGATCAATGAAAAGATCAGTACATCTAGATAAATTTGGTTCATAGGATGGTTGTAAACTATGTAGTTTTCACTAATTCAATAAGCTCTGAAGCTCAATGGAACCTTCTTTTAAGAAGCAAAAATGTAAATATTAACAGTGAAAGAATTTTACCATAGAAGACATAAGAAAGTTTCCGAGCATCCACGAGAGTAACTGATAATTCTCCAACATAATCCTTGTTTCCTTCTTGTGTTTCTCCTTGTCTGAAGTCATTTTTAATGGGGCCAACAGCTCTACCTTTTTGAAAATCTAAAACTATTTTCTTTGGCCGTACAAATAATCGAGGTAAATCCTCGGTAAGAAGTTTTTTCAAAAACCTATACAAAATAGTCCAAGATTTACGTTAACATATGAACTAATAAGACAACCACCATTCGAAGATAGGTATCACTGAATTGCACGTATAATTACATATATGAGATTCACTTACATTGAGAGAACAGGAATTGCTGGTATTCCACAATGCATGCACAAGAGAGGCACAAAAAAAGAAGGAAACATGAGTCAATATCTTCGAAGTTAGACGACTTATCTAGAGAATAAAATGTAATAGAAAATAACTAAATTCCAACCATGATATGCAATCTAAGATCATGCTCCATTTAGCAATTTTAGAACATGTACGTAATGTGTGAAATTCATGAGAATATGAAAACTTGGCTCATCCAGTCCCCAACAGTTGAAACTTGAAAGAATAAACATCTAATAGCAGCTTGAGAGATATTGAGCCCAAAATAACAATCGAAAAGAATTCAGACTCTAAATTCATTGACATATTATTTGCAAAAGCATAATCCACAAACATAATAAAATACTTCCATGGAAAAAGCTAAGGTACTTTCCTAGATTCTAAGGTCGATTGGTATTGGCATACAAAGAAACTAAGTTCTATTCAACACTCATTAGTAACCCACTTTTGGTTTAATGTAGTTGTCTTCATGTAAGTAACTTTAAATGTACGCAAGTAATCGCAATAACTCTTTGAGGACATGAAACTATACGTACCCATCAAATTGAATAAGCGGAATGGTGACAGTTCAAACTTGATCTTTGGAAGAGAGACAAAAGCCCATGATACAGCTCCAACCCAAGGCTCTGTTGGTATCAATCGCAATTTGACCCAAAGTTCCCCATCAATGTCAAAATCCCGTATACCAACTGGCACAACAATTGGAAAAAGGCCAAATTTTAATGACAACATTAACAGCATGCGAGCACCCCCGGTATATCGTATGCCTATTTGGTACCTAGATGACAAGTCAGGGCAGACAGATAAGTAAAAATGTAAAATGCAACAATAGTTTAACTTAAACGATAAGATACAAAATATATTAAACAAAGACAAAATTCAAACAAACTTTATATTATCAAAGATAGGTCCATCAATGCATTGAATTTTGATAGAAATCCAGTCAAATGCTGATTCATCTGGACTTGATAGGGTCTGTTCTTTACCCAAATACCATATTTAACCCAACTTTAACAGTTGAAATTTAGTCTATCGTAACTTTATCAATTAAAATTCAGTTCAATAAACATATATAGGGCATTTCAGACTTGAAATATGTGTTTTCCGAGGTTACTTGCATAGTCAAGAAGTAAACCTACCCAAAGTTCCGAGGCTGCGGTTTCACATAGAGAATGTGCAGGCTGAGCGCAGGTTGCCCGACCCAAAAATTAATCATGTCCGTTTTATGTAACCCCAACCCACACAAATGTAGGCGGGTTTCAGGTCCAATATGCAAACTCTACTATGTGCAAAGAACATTTCAGCACTTTTTTTTTATACTTTTTTTTGTTATCTTTACCTTCGTATTAGATATGTAAGACATGGTTTAGTGACAACATTTATGGCATTGCAGTTAAAGCTAAGAACTATCCATTTCTGTTCACATAAATTTCCAACACAGAGTTCAAGGAGAAAGTACAAAACTTACTGCAAATCATTGACTCTCCGGGAAGTCCTGCGCTCCACATTTCGAACCGACAAAGGCTCGTCCCCTAACGAGAACTGCTTAATTTCAACTCTCTCAACATAATCAGGCTTCTGTAAGTTATCAATAACCGGCTGAAGCAACCCGATGAGCCAATTCTCAATCCCACCTCTATAGACCTTCCACAACTTCCCCAACACCATGTTGACCCATTCTACCGATTCCTTCCTCTGCAAGTCCTTCTCCAAGAACAGCGAAAAGCTCGTGGGCACTTGAGGCCACACGCCACCGCCTCGCTTACCTTCACCGCCACCCGATTTGCTCTTCTTCCTCGAAGTCCAGAGCTTATCAAAAACAACCCCAACAAAGAAAAAGAACACAAACAACCCAACTATGTTCCGATTAATCGGAGGTGCCGGGATGGGGTGAATCACTCCTAACTGAGTCCTAAGCTTATCTACAATGGGGTCTTCACGAAAGTCAGCAAAATTCGAAACCGTTGACTCTTTGGAGAGCTCTTCTCTATCCAATTCATTCGAAAACCGATTCACCACTATGTTCTTAGCACCAAGTCTAGCTGAATTAGCAATTCCTATACTCAAATTGTGGCTTCCACCGTCTCCAGAAACCATGCAGGCCCGAAACCCCCATTTCCGGTGGCGCAAAAAGATCGCTACAAGCTTCTTTCTTCTCCGCTTCGAAAAATGAATCGATTGGGATGTCTGATTGCTGACAAGACCAGCCCTGCTACATGGGCAGCAGAGCTGAGGGAATAATTCAAAGTTCGCAGAAGCCGATTGCGAAATCATTGAATGAAACTTGTGAATTCAGAGCCCCAATAGCAAAATTGGCACTCGAATTTCGCATTGGACAACATGAATCCCCAGAGGAAACAGCCAAAACCCACAAAAACCAAACACTCACTGAACCAAATTGAACTAAACTAAATTTGTTAGCTCAAGAAGACGCAAATTGGTACCAGAATTCCTCAACACGAATCTCCAGTAGAAAACACTAAACCCACAAAAACCAAACACCAACTAAACAGAATTGAACAAAACTGAAATTGTTAGCTCAATAACACGCAAATTGGAACGAGAATTTCAAATTGACCAACATAAAACCCAAGAAAACCAGCCAAAACCCCTAGAAAACGCTAAACCCACCGAACCAAACCAACCCAAATTGAACAGAACTATAATTTCTAGCTCAATAAGACGCAAATTGGCACTCCAATTTCGCAGTGGCCAACACGAATTGCCAGGAAAAACAGCCAATAACCACAAAACCCAAAAGAATATAACAAAAACCCAAAATTGCAAGCTCAAAATGACGCAAATTCAGCGACGGAACAGTCCAAAAACCAAAATGAGCAGAACTATAATTTCTAGTTCAATAAAAAGCAAATTGGCACGCCAATTTCGCAGTGGCCAACATGAATCGCCAGACCAAACAGCCAAAACCCACAAAACCCAAAATTGCAAGCTAAAAAATGAAGCAAATTCAGCGACAGAACAGTCCAAAAACCGAGTCTTGAGTCAGCATAAGCGTAATCTGGAGAGCTTGGGGAGCTGGTGAACTGAAGAGAATTGGAGAAGAATTGAAAACTCCATTACCCAACAAAGCTACCAGAGAGGAAAGTTGAGAGGATAGTGGAGGAGATTGAATTTGAAGAGTACAGAGCGTGTGATTCAGGAAATTTGGGGGAGAGAGAGGAAGTGGGTTCGTTACGTGTAGCAATTGGGCCGAAGAGCAATTGGTCTTTCTGATCTCTTACACATTTTAAGGCCTCAAAACGAGGAAGACGTGGATAATTGCTTTTTGTATTTATTTTTCTAAATTTGCATGAACCTCTCTTGTTTTTGTGAAATTACCATCATGGCCATAGTTGACAATTTGGATTTGAAATCGCGGGAACTCAAATTCCGATCCATGTTTTATGAGTTAGGTTCGATCCATTTCGGATCTGAATTCGCGGGAACTCAAATAGTTATCCAAATTTTCTGAGTTAGGTTGGAGAGTTTTGTCGCCCTTGTTGTATTACCCGACTTAAATGAGGATTAGTCTGAGCGTGGTTTGACTTAAAAGTGTTAATTGCTGACCCGCTTCGAAAACCTCACGGTTTTAAACCAAAAAATTATGATTCACATTTTTTTAGTGGGGTCGGTCAAACTCTCATGAATCCACACAATTTGTACCTCTTCCATAAAAATTTTGGGTTAAATGCTTGTTCGGTAACTTAAGGAGGTGTCGTGTCAGTATCTCGAGACAAAGGTAAAATGGATGATATACGTGGAATGGTGTAAATAAGCTTATTTTATTTCATTGACTATACAATTGAATTAATTACACAATCAACGTCAAACAATGATTGTAAGTTAATATATATTTTGTTTTTTTGTTTAAGACATGTCAACAAAACTGGTACAAAATCTAACTATACTTAACATCATACCATTTTGGTAGTTTTTAAATACATGAAGAACTATTTTGACATCAACTTAGTTTTTGTTAAATAAATTATTAATTATACAATCAACAGCGATAAACGAAAAAAACTAATAATCAGATGCTACATCAGTACCAAGTGTATAACTAATACTCCCTCCGTCCCAAAATGAGTGTCCTGTTTGTCTAAATTTTGTGTCCCAAAATGAGTGTCCTGTTTCTATTTTTAGGTTATTA
>JAYMTF010000038.1:0-66268 GCA_036897485.1 Pelargonium nanum
ATAACCTAAAAATAGAAACAGGACACTCATTTTGAGACAAAAAATTTAGACAAACAGAACACTCATTTTGGGACGGAAGGAGTACAAATCGAAGTATAGACACCACAATGGGTATAAAAATAGATTGGATACCATTTGAGTCTCAACCCAAACTTTGAGTACCATATGACAATTGACAACAATCAAAATATAAACTTATCCACACACTATCATGACATAGCATACAACAAAACAGTAACAAGTATTGGCACAGGACAATTTCTTACTAGCAATAACCATTTGAGTATGAACAATTGCTGCTCATTTTAGCTTCTGCAACAATCAGTACTCAATTCAAAAGAAA
The DNA here is from genome assembly GCA_036897485.1 of Pelargonium nanum. Lineage (NCBI taxonomy): Eukaryota > Viridiplantae > Streptophyta > Magnoliopsida > Geraniales > Geraniaceae > Pelargonium > Pelargonium nanum. The sequence continues at coordinate 344 of JAYMTF010000038.1, forward strand.
ACAACAAAAGTCCACTCTTGAAGTGAATAATCTTGAACACAGATCTGAAAAAACTCTCATGATATAATTCACTTGCCTGCACCCCCATAATATGTCTAGACATTCGACAAAATAAGGAGCCATATACATCATAATGTGCTAATATAACATCAAATTATAAAACTAAACAGGCATCCACACTATAGAAGCCACTTTCCACTTTGGATAAGAAGATGTAGCATAACCAGTTGAAGCAAGCTTCCACAATGCGATCAACCAAAGATACCACCCCCTGCCACCCAAAAGAATAAAATGCAACTGTCATATACCATACATAGTATCAAAGAAACAGATAATGATAAACAGACATTCCACAAATGCATATTCATGATCCTTCCAGATAAGGACTAGTTCAACAAACTGAACTCATACAGATAAACATAAGGTATAATAACAATCGCCCCCATACAGGTCATGCTTCATTGTAATAATGTCCATCCAAATCTTTTAGTAAGCAGTTAGGAAAGGAGCAGATACACTATAACCATTTCTATAATGTGCGTCCAAAAGGCAAAAAAGATGGCCAATAATTATTGGTGTCAAAAACAGGACTTCCTCTATGCAGTACTGCACTAAGTCACAATTTCATACATTACAGATAATGCATAATTTTAAGTTCAAATTCTGTAATTTGGGAACATATAAACACTATTCACCAAGTATATTTTTACAGGACATCACGTGGTGCTCATTTTTTAAAACCTTTAGCTAGTGTCACTTATGATAGTATACAACACACGGGGTTATATATCAATATAATGCCTCAGCAATCTACGGCCATCTGCCAAAGCTTGCAACTTGGCCGCTTCAAGAGAAGAGCCTGTGAGAAGCCACATCAAGTTCTGCAAGTCTGGACAAACTGCTTTTAGGCCAACTATCTTGAACCAAAGAATTTCTGAAGCATAAAACATGATTTTATATATTTTATCAATTTAATAAAGAGTTAGCATGTACGGTTCTGGTGTATAAGAATATGACTTATATTTTCAAAATATTGAAATAAATACAGGGTCAAATCAGTACACTAATCTTTGATTATTACCAAATACCACACATAATAATCATCAGAATGGGATAAGGGGACAATCAGACAATCCCAAAATGTTTAATTTGAATGCAGATTGAATGTTCAATGTCTTAAAAAGACAGTTCTTTTTTGTCATGGGTAAGAAAGATTAGCCTAGCTCAGTCAATTTCTTAAGTACAAGAAACCCAAGAAGTAAAAGCCAATTTTGACAAGGAACTACTTGAAAACTTAAGCATGTATTTCAATAATTCTAAAGAGAATATCTAACAACTGCAAAATGCATAAAAATGATAACCAAAGCTCCATCGAAGACCCTACAAATTACTAAACTAGATTGACTAATAAACAAGTATCTCACCCAAGCTATGCCATCACTTTAATGCACACGCAAATGGTATCAGTATCAATCAAATATATGTCAATTGTTAAGTTATGGCATCTCAAAATATAGGTGGGAAATAGACTGGATCTCCCTTATCTTCCAAACCTTAGCATCTAAGGTGTCAAATTCAGCCAAATTCACAAATGCAAACACTATTAGTTTTATTATGTCTAGATTGCTTGAAATTTATCAATCACTAGCCTAGGTAACCATTGCAATTTCAATCACCACATATAAACAAGAAACAACTATTCAAGTACGATATAAAATGTGAAGTAACGAGCGTACCAAATCACTGTTGCTGATTTTGCTGCTGTTGGGGATTTGGTGGAGGCGGCATGCCGGGACGAGGTGGCCCAAATGTAGGAACACCACCACCTGGTGGAGGTGGCATCCCAGGGCGAGGTGGAGGAGGACCGGGCATTCCTGGCCTGGGTGGACCTGGTGGCCCTCTCATCATTTGACCTGTAGGTGGAGGCGGCATTGGCCTCTGCCCATACTGAGGTGGCGGACCCGGGTAAGGCTGAGGTGGTCCGCCGGGCCTCTGCACATACTGCCCACCAGGAGGAGGCGGACCGCGGGCCATCGGAGGTGGAACCTGTCCAGAATGGGCGGCCTCTGGCCCGGGGGGCGGGACCCCGGGAGCCGGCGGGTACGATACCGGAGGAGCCGATAGCTGCGGAGGTCTCGAGATCTGGGGCTGCATCATACCAGGTGCAGGCCCACCAACGCCTCGCACAGGACCAGCAAGACCGGGCTGCGCGTGCACAAGCGGAGCAGTGGGGATTCCTCTCCCGGCGGCGCGTCCAATGCCGGGACCAGCCAGGGCGGCGGCGGAGGCGGCTTTGGCGCGGGACTCTTCGGGAGGAGGTGGGCCCTCGACGGTCATGGAGATGACCTCCTCGCCGCGGAGGAGGACGAGGCCGAGGGTGCGCCGCTCCTCGCGCTCCTCGTTCTTCTTGCCCTTGGCCGGAGGGAGCTTGCGGAACTCTTCGCAGTCGCCGAGGACGAGGTTCATGTGGCGGTCAAAGGCCATGAATTTTCCGACCAGTTGACGGCCGTCCTGGATTGTGACCCGCATCCGGTAGTTGATGTACTGGAGCATCTTGGAGCTCTTCGACATCGACATTTTGGGAGGGTTGAGGAGTGACGATTCCCTCCTCTGCTTCTAGGGTTTTGGGGTGGCGATTAGGGTTTTGAGGGTTCAGATCAGTACCGAGACAGCGAGGAACGAAATTGGCCCACATATTTATTTATTTTAAATAGATAAATAAATCTATTTATTTTCAAAACAGCTCTACCGACGACATGTCGTTTTTGGAAAATACGACCTGCCGTTCTTCTCCCAAAGTCCAATAACAGTCCTTCTCTGCGATTCTCTCTATCCATTACCATACCAGTTGCTTCTTCGATCTTCCTCCAATGGCGATCACATCTTTCAACTTCCCATCCTCGCTCCTCGCTCCTCTTTCACTCCCTCGACGCCATGGCCTCCTCTTCTTCTCTTCCCGCTCTCAGCTTCGACTCTCCTGTCGCCGATCGTGCATGCACGCTCTCTGCTCCGTCAATTTCCGCCAGAAACCTCGCATTCTAATGTCTGGTGCTCCGATTTCGAATTTTTCGTTGGAAAGGGAGGAGACGAAGACTCCGGTGGAGAGAGAGCCCATGCTGCCTCCGTACAACGTCTTGATTACTGGCTCAACCAAAGGTTCGCAGCTCGTTTGTCTTCACAGCACTTGTCGTTTTGCTCCATTTTGCTAATTTATTGTGTTTCTCAATTTTCAGGGATCGGATATGCTTTGGCCAAAGAGTTTCTGAAAGCAGGTGACAACGTCCTCGTCTGCTCGAGATCAGGTACCTTCTATAGACTGAAGCAATTTTGAGTTTTTAATATTACTACATATACTTACTTTAGCTATGGCGTATGATCAGCTGTGTACCCTACTCTGATTTTTCATGTTTCTCAGAGAATCTGCTTGATAGTTATGTTTCCCATGTTTCCCACTATGTACAAGTTTCTTGATCACCATGAGAAAGTTTCTGACTTGTTCATTACATTTAAGTATAAAATAGACCATGAGAAAGTTTCGAACTTGAAAACTCTTTAAGCATGCAATATTGACATCACCTGGCTAATTTATTTCTCGTAACTTATCTGTTGACAGCTGAGAGGGTGGAATCTACAGTTAACAGTCTCAGGGAAGAATTCGGGGAGCAGCGCGTGTGGGTATCTTCTACGGGACTGATTTTTTTACTCCTATAATAATCACTTTTGCTCTCTTTCCTCTGCACTGTTTCCATTCATGGCAGCTGGTTGGTTATAATTCATACAGCTGTTTTTGAATATTTTCCTCCTTTACAGGGTACAGCATGCGATGTCAAAAAAGGGCAGGATGTCAAGGATTTAGTAGCTTTTGCTCAAAAAAACATGAAGTACATTGATATTTGGGTATTTATGATCTTATTTTTCTCGTTACTCTATTTGATTTAGTTCAAAATCATATTTCTAATGAATGGTGCTACCATTCAGTACCAAACATAATCAGATTAGTCTCTAGTATGGTGACCATGAATCCCTTGAAACATTAGAAGGAATTGAAATATAATAACCTGTTATCTTACGTTATTGCAACCTTCAGCTTGAGAAAGTTCGGTTAAGGAATGTAGAGAATTTAATTATTCTGCTAGCTGGCCCATGCACATGCTCCAGTTTATAGCTTCAAAAAGTCTTTTGCCTTTTCTTGATCAAACCTGATTTAAAAACCGTTTTTCTCTCTTGGTGAAAAAACGAGTAAAAAATTCACGGTTTCAAGTAGTGACAAACCTCAAAATCCAGTTACTATTAAGAAAAATAGAATGGACTAATTGGGTAAAGATGTTAGAGTTACAAGTTTTGTTTTGATGGCTAAACTGACGGACATATTTTTCATAGAACCCTTACTCATTGTATCGAACACTCGATGCCATTTAGCTGATAAAAGTGTCTGCAAGTGCATGTGAACATGCATTTTATTTTATTTTTATTTTTTTTTATAACTTTTGATCTGTAATTATGCGGCAGACCAAATCTGCTATCACCATCTTACCCTATGTTGAGAATGATGCAGATTAATAATGCAGGATCAAACGCATATAGCTATAAACCACTAGCTGAAGCCTCAGATGAAGATCTTATGTACTCTTTTATACAATTCTTCTTTATCATTTGGGTTTGGCACCCATGTAAACTTTTATTTATGCTTTCAACTACTTTTTTTGCAGTGAAGTTGTCACTACAAATACTCTTGGTTTAATGTTATGCTGTCGAGAGGTAAATATCAAATTTCCCTGAAGTGACCATTTCCCAATCCTATTCTCACACGTGGTTGTCGTTTAGGCCATGAAGATGATGTTAAACCAACCTCGAGGGGGTCATATTTTCAACATTGATGGAGCAGGTTCAGATGGCAGACCAACCCCAAGGTATCAAGTTTGATCTACTTCAGCATTATTATAGTAGAACATACTTAATAAGCTAACTAGTTAGTACAAACCAGGTTATGGTTTACTTGTTCCGTTAACATCGTTATGTGTTATTTTCCTCGGTAATAGTCCTTCCTTTATGTTTCTTATTTCCTCTCTATTCTCTAATAGATTTGCAGCATATGGGGCAACTAAACGCAGTGTAGTTCATTTAACAAAATCATTGCAGGTATGTTCTGAACGTGGTTTGTAAAATTAAGAACCTATATTTGACATTAAAGAAGTCATAAGCACTGTATTTTGTCTTTTGATGTTGAGGTGTTAGCTTGTTAATAAAATTCTTCCTAATATTCTATGACAGTTTGGATATTTAAACCCGAATCAAACTCAACTTCATTCCTTTGTATACCCAATCATGGCACCAGAATCCACCACGTGGTGCAACCTGCCTATTAGGAATGCTAAGACAAAAATTAACTTGCCCACAATATTGCATGGATCATTGGCCTTGTTCTGTCAATGCAAGCCTGCCTTGTTATGTCAGCATTATCCTATTTGTCATGATTTTGATTATGTTATCATGAATACATTTGAGGGTTCATTGTCATCTTGCCAGAGAGGATCTCATTGTTCATCCTGTTTTGACCTGATGTGTCTGGCAATAAGTGACCAATGTTTGGTTTGGGTGAAAGAATTTGTTGTTTCTATTACTCTCATCCAATAGGGTGTGATAGGCATACATTTACTTCAAATTAAGCGGGATATCAAGGAAAATGATTCACTAGCTTACTAATTAGACCCATGAAGTAGGGAATACATGGATCAATCTGTTATTTTCCTGTTCCCTTCAAATATTTCCTTTTCTTTCCTGTTCCTTTATTTCTTTGATTAACACACAGTTTATTGTATTGCTAGTAGTACACAATTGTTAGCAAGAATTTTTCCGCTACATGTAATTTGAAGTTCATTGATTTTCTTCACAGGCAGAACTGCAGATGCAAGATGTTAAAAATGTTGTGGTGCACAATCTGTCGGTATGTTTTGCTGTATGAAGCATTTTTTTTTCATATTCTAATTGATGATGTACATTAGGTCATACTACACTTGATTAAATTTGTTCAAACATATTTTACAATTGTGATACAAACTCCAGTATGTTATGCTAATGTTAACAATGGCATGGTAAATTATGCCAGTGTCATCCACTGACATTGTTAGGAGTTATTTGGTGTTCTTATTACTACTCAGTACTCACCTGCTTGTCCCTATAACTTTAGTTGGATTTCCTTTTTTCTCAAGTAATTTTATGTGGCTTTGCAGCCAGGAATGGTCACTACTGATCTTCTTATGTCTGGTGCTAATACGAAACAGGTAGAAAAGCGTAGTGTATATCTTTGTCCCAAGTCTTTGTTCTTCATCAGTCTTCTGATAAGTAAATGTTTTGTTTATTGCAGGCCAAGTTTTTCATAAATGTTTTGGCAGAACCAGCTGAAGTGGTAAGGATTTGTTTCTCATCCTTAAGTGGTGATATGTAAACAGCTTATGTGGTATTCCTGTTAGTAAGCATTAGATGCAGTAAAATGTTTATATAGTGGCAATGAAATTTTGAAAGTCCAAAAACAGATTTCAATGCGTAAAAATGGAACCTAATTCGCAAGCCACTGATCATCCATCAATGGTCAATTATTGCCAATTTATTAACCTATTGCGGCTGATAATCAATAAAGAAAGAAAGAGTTGCATTCATTGATTGATTGAAATATTCTGATCTCTTGCCGTCTATATTATTTCATTTAGTTGCAATTGGGTGATGTTTACAGGTTGCAGAATACCTAGTCCCGAACATCAGATCAATCCCGGCCAGTGGGTCAATGAAACCCACCTACATACGTTTCCTCACTGGACTGAAAGCATATTCCCAGATATTTGCAGTAAGCAGTGAAAAAGAAAATGAATACTTGCCCTTTCCGTTTCTTCTATATACTTTTCAGGTTATTTGAATTTACTTCATCTTTATGTGGTAACCTTATTTTCTTTTTCTCTCTTTTCTGTTATCCAGAGATTTGCTTTTGGAGCTAGAAGAAACAGACACGTGCTTGAAGATTGAAAATCACTAAAGATTGTATGTGTTTAAATCAAAGACAATTTGTGAAAAGAGCTCAGGATAATTGACAAACAATTGTTACACAGTACAATTCCATTTTTGTCTGTTGATAGTGAAAAGTGAAAACTGTCACAACTGTTGGTAATTCTCTAACTGTGCGTTCATCTATCATCTACAAATCAAGAAAAAAACTTATAAAATGATGACATGAACAGCTAAGAATCGAAGAGATGGAGAACCATATATTACATTTCAATACTGGGAGTAACCTGTAGCACCTCATATGGGATACCACATATTTCTTCAATCTTCTGTTTCAGATCGCCTTTGGGAAAATGCTTCCTCATCACCACTTCAATTGTTTTCCCATCTGGTGTGGTAACCTTCCTTTCAACAGGAGTATCTAACATGAGAGTTGATCCCGACTTGATGTCGTATTGAGCCAGCAATTTGTCACCCTCCAGTCTATTGTCGTCAAGGAAGAGACTTGGCTGAATGTCAAGACAACTGAGGCTTGTAATCATCTCCTGGCTGATCATCTTCATTACTACATCGACTGTATCTGAGTTATTCACATCAAGTTCAACTCCAGGTATGTCATGATTTGTCTTGATGAATAGTTTCATTGGAGTACTAATGATTTTTACATGAATGACAGACCACTTTACCATGTTAAAATTAGACACAACCTCCCAGTCCTCTAGCTTTCTTTGATTAAACCATAGCTCTTGAACACGAACTGGGATGTCAGTAGCACTCTCAATCATACACTTGACATCAAAAAATGCAAACCAAGACTTGACGTCAATTACATGATACTGTCTGTTGGCTACAACCACTGACAGTGGCAAAGAGTCTACATATGTTTTTTGAGGGGGTTGGCCGAACATTACACAAACAATAGAGCTCGCTATCTTGAAATCTCTCAGAAATCTCCCACGTTCTACAAAATGGTAATTGTAGTGTATATCTGTGATTTTAGTTTTTTCAGATATAAGATCCACGATTTTGCGATATCCTATATTGTTGACATCATAGTCCCTGATCAAAATAGTTTCTCCAAGCTGTGGCATCTTGATGGTCAAGAGTAATTTAGGGTTTATGAACCAGAGTTTGGGACTCCTGGTTTACCCCGTAGAACTTTAGGGTTTTGTCGGTTTGAAGAGTTGGTATACTTCTTCCCAGGGCAAGAATGGGTGGTGTTGGAATCGAGAGTTGAGAAGATAGCATCTCCTGGATGGCATGCACAGTTTCGGTTGTGCATGCCAAAATAGATCCTTCCCAACCATATCCAGCTACGGATATCTGGAAGTATTCGGGTTTTGGTTTTTGAACCTCTTCCAAACCAAATCCAGCTATTTCGGGTTCCTGCACCTTAGCTTGCTGGCTAACTAGGGGGGTATAGTATGCTCGCTTTTCTTTTCGACCAAACCTAAACATTGTTGAATAAACTAGAGCACAAGAAACAATGCAAAAGAACTTGATGTTTGTATGTTGAATAGGCAATAGGTATTTGCTGCTTGGATTTTATTGTATAGCATAACAGTATATTTATACCTCTCAAATTCTGGAGTTTACTTCTTTTCCTTGTGGGATTATGATTTCATATTCCATGTTTAATTGACTTGTGTTTCTTGTGAACTACGGAAGCTCTTTCTAGATTTGCGACTTCTCTTAACGGTCGGTTTGTAATTAAAAGTAATAAACTAATAAAACTTGCTTCAACATCGGATCCTTAAGACATGGACCCAATATTGGATTAAACCGAAATAACCCCCACATATTTTATTCCAGTTCAATTATAAAAACAAAGCACTTTACGGGGAGAAATTAGAAAAAATAAATACTTCATCCATCGCAAAATAATTGTTCAGTTTGAGTTCAATTATTACATTTTAATTAAACTAAATAATATTATAAAGAATCTAAAAGGAACTAAATAATATTATAAAGAATCAAAAAGGAGAAGAAAATTTAAGAGTAATATAATGATTTTTTTTAAGAAAAAGTAATATAATGAGCTTGATTATTATTCCCACTAAAGTTTTGATAGAAATTAATTGTTCATTACTTTCACCAGGCATGTTGGGCCAAACGGTTGATGCGATTTGCATTTCCTTTGAGGTCTCAAGTTCGAGCCTCCTTGCCGACGGTATGAGGTGAGATTTATGGGTTTAACAAAAATGGTGATTGCACAATTGAGTTGATATGGGAGAGACGGAGGTGTAATAGAGCTTAATCAAGTATATAATTGGCAGACTCGTATCAGTTCATGCAAATAAGGCGATGTCACATCATTAATTAATACTCATACCCGCTCTAATGTATTTGTGAGCACAGTCGCGCAAAGCGTCCGTTTAGATCCATTCTATTTGTGTCTTGGTTGAGAGTCTCAACCAATAAACCATGACTGAGATTCTGGAATATATATATATATATGACCTGAAAAGAGAGCTTGAGAGAGGACAAAGACATGTGGGTTGACAGTGGCAGAGAAGTTCACGGGTGTGGTTCAAAAGATAGCAGGAAATAGACCTCTCAAACTGATATCAATTTGCCATTTGGTTCACAAACAAAACAACAACAACGACTCTAAAATCTTTACCATATACTCTTCTGTTTTGATCAATCATACGTAGAAGATAGTAGAAGATGACTTTTTGAAGTCCATGTCTTCTACACTCCACATTTTGGCCTTTTTTTGTAGTCACGGACTCAACAACATTAAATAGTCTCTGTCTCTCAACTTTTTTTATTCAAAAATATTAGTACTTGCATGCATGGTTGCATAATTGTATTGATTTGCATAATCACAATTGGATAAGTTCACTACTTGATCACCAAATTTGATGAAACCTCTCATTTTTACACAGATTAAGACCAACAATGATAGTAATGTGACAGGTGCAGTGAATGCCTGAATGGTGATTAGTTTTACTTATTAATATATCATAGAGAAGTGTAACATTAATTGATGTGGGTGTTTTGAGAAACTTGTCTATTTATTGACTTTGCCTTGAAATTTGTATATTGAGATGCTACACTACACATATTTATTTGTGCACTTTACTTTGCCTTGTAGTAAGTTTTTATTACTATTGTATTCAATCACTGACTGTCTGTTTCTGTGTCTCCATGTGTTCAACAAAGAATCTACTCTGCATTGTAAGTTTTTATTACTATTGTATATTGTTAACTGTTTTGGCACTGCACACACCACAGCTATTCTATTCATTGCCTTTACTATTTACCACTCAGATCTTATCTTCTTCACCTTGAAAGTTGAAACATTGTACACCAAAACTAAATACCACAGAGCTTGAAGCCAAGACCTATTCACTACTTGCCTGAGTTTTCATAGTAGAAACCTCTCCATCTTTGAGACTCAGGCATGTTCTCTTCTTCTACAACTTGCTACTTGTAGTGTTCAACTACCAGTTGTGATGGCAAAACCACTTTACCATTCACTTCATCTTCTCATCCTACTGGTTTTTCTCCTTCTCCATCTCTCAGACCAGCTACAACCCTCTGAATCTCAGGCTCTTTACAAAATCCAGCAGCTTCTCAACTACCCATTAGCCATGAACACCTTGAGTTACACAACTGACTTGTGCAGCACTGAACCATCTCCATCTCTTGCTCTTGCATGCTATGAAGACAACTTGACACAGCTTCATATTATTGGCAACAATGGAGTTCCTCCTTTGCCTCAGACCTTCTCCACTGACCTTTTGTTTGACACTCTTGTGGGTTTGTCAAATTTGAAAGTCCTCACTCTGGCTTCTCTTGGTCTATGGGGGCCACTTCCTGGTAGCATAGGCAATTTCTCTTCTTTGGAGATACTCAATGTGAGTTCTAATTACTTCAGTGGAAGCATTCCACCACAGCTTTCCTCTTTGAGGTACCTCCAAACCCTCATTCTTGATCATAACAAGTTCACTGGTCAAGTTCCTGATTGGCTTAGTTCACTTCCAGCTTTGGCTGTTTTGAGTCTCAAGAACAATTCACTTGGTGGGTCTCTGCCAAATTCTATCTCAACTATGGATAATCTTCGGGTTCTATCGCTTTCCTCGAATTCTTTGTATGGGGAAGTGCCTGATCTTCACAATTTGACAAACCTTCAGGTTCTTGATTTGGAAGATAACTATTTAGGACCCCATTTCCCTAGCTTGCACACAAAGTTGGTGACTCTTGTGCTTAGGAAGAACAAGTTCAAGTTCAACATCCCAACGGAGCTGGACTCGTTTTATCAGCTTCAGAAGCTTGACATTTCTTTGAATGGATTTGTAGGACCATTTCTGTCATCACTACTGTCACTTCCTTCAATTGCATACCTTGATGTATCAGAAAACAGGTTCACTGGAAAGCTTCTCCAAAACATGTCTTGCAGTTCTGAGCTTGTGTTTGCTAATTTGTCTATGAATCTTTTGACTGGGGACTTGCCTAGTTGTCTGGGAATGGGTTTCAAGAGCAGGGCTGTAATGTATTCCGAAAACTGTTTTTCGGGTGGAATTCAAGAACAGCATCCTTCTTCCTTCTGCCTTAATCAAGCTCTAGCTGTGAAAATAACACCCCATGAGCAGAAGCGGAATAGAGCATTAGCTAAGGCGATTCTTGCATTAAGCATAACAGGAGGAATGCTTGGAGGAATGGTGCTTGTGGCTGCAATTTTCTTGGCAACTAGAAGAGAATACTATAGTAGAATCAATACGACGAAAAAAGCTCGAACCAGGTTGATTAGAGAAAATGTTTTAACTATAAACACAGCCAAGCTACTTACAGATGCTAGTAAGATCTACATCTTCTTTTCACCTCTTATGTAGGAAGGTAATGGCATTTTCTTGGATACTTGGCTCATTAGTCTCTTGTCTGCAGGGTATATTGTACAAACAATGAAGCTTGGAGCACTTGGTCTTCCAGCTTATCGAGCTTTTCCATTGGAGGAGCTCAAGGATGCCACAAACAACTTCGATGCATCAAGCCTAATAGGCGAAGATGCTAGCAGTCAGGTATTGTACTTCATAAACAGAATGCAATTGATAGTGTGCAGAAATTTTCAAGTAACTAGACTCATAAAAGGATGAATTATATGGAGAAAGTTGCACCTTATTTCCTCGTTCTTTCTATTCAATGAAAAAAATCTATTATGCTGTTTCTTGCTAATCATAGGAATATGTTGTTTCTTCTGTCATATTGCCAGATTCATAGAGGGAAACTTGCTGATGGTACCATTTGTGCAATTAGAAGCATGAAAATGCGAAAAAAGCACAGCCCTCAAAGCTACACTCACCACATTGAGCTGATCTCAAAACTCAGGCATAGACATTTGGCTAGTGCTCTTGGACACTGCCTGGAGTGCTATCCAGATGACTCGAGTGTCAGTAGAATGTTTCTTTTATTCGAGTTCATTCCAAAACGAACTTTAAGAAGCTGCATCACTGGTAAACCTGATTCCTAATGGCATTATATTAGAAGGATACGCTATTTATGAAAATAAGTATGTAATCAAATTCTTTTTAAGGACTTGAAGGCTGCAGTAGTTCTGCCGATGGGCTTCCTGCAAAAAAGCTTAGTTGGACTCAAAGAATAGCGGCTGCAATTGGAGTTACGAAGGGTATTCAGTTCCTGCACACAGGGATCGTACCTGGCGTATTTTCAAATAACCTGAAGATTACTGATGTTTTCTTGGATAATAATCTTCATGTTAAGATCAGCATCTATAATCTGCCTCTTTTAGTTGACAATATGGGAGCGGTATGACAAATAGCAACTTTCTCAATTCTTCTTTGTTGCATCGATTCTCTGATATCAATCTTTGAAAGCTTTTCAGGTTGCTCCTGCAGTTTCTTCTTCTGGAACAAGAATTCAAACAAGGTATTAGCTGAGTTATTTCCAAATACTGCACTACAATTGTAATAGGATCTTATCAGAAATTACGGAAAATACTTCATTGGTTATATTATCAATTCTATCGAATCTGCAGAGAACAACATGTGGATAAGAATGATGTCTATGACATTGGAGTAATCTTACTAGAAATCATTGTGGGAAGACCAATCATATCTCCAAATGAAGTCATTGTTTCAAAAGATCTTGTGAGTAGTCTCATCCATGGCATATTGTCATTTTCATTTACTTAAAACCAGAACATGAAGCCGGGTGGGACAACAAAAACGGTCATTTTTAAATGAAGTTACAAATATGCTCTTCATTCTTATGCAGCTACAAGTAAGCGCAGCGACTGATGAGACAGCTCGAAGGAGTATTGTTGATCCAGCAGTGCACAAAGAATGCTCGGACGAATCATTAAAGACAATGATGGAGTTGTGCATAAGGTGTCTGTCTAGCGAACCCATTGATAGACCTTCTGTCGAAGATGTGCTGTGGAATTTGCAGTTTGCAGCACAGGTTCAGGATTCCGGGAAAGGAGACTGTCAATACAATCAAGAAACAACTTCCCAGCTCCCACTGTAGCTCTTGAAAGGGTACGGAAACTGGAAACCTTCTTGAGAGCTCACAGGAGAGGCCTAGAGCAGAAGTACTTGGTGGATTGTGTTAGTTTCAGACCTGAATTTAGATCAGAAATACAAAGAATGCAGATTATTTTGTAACAAAATGTAAAAGAGTTTGCTCGAATGATCTTTAGATCTCAATCTATCTTTTGAATCACAAGTAAATAATCAAATTTACATTGCTAAAATCCACCATTGAAGCATATGCATAATCACCAGCTGTAGAAGTAATCAACCACTTGCATCTCTTAGATTTTCCATAGGAACACAAACCAAGCCTCTTTCCCATAATCCAAAAAAGTTAGCAACCCTATGTTAAGAGAGATTGTGCAACTGTAATTTACTCAGCTTCACAGACTTAACCAGAAAGGATGCATAAAACCAGACCAACTGCATACCCAGCTTACACAGGGATTAAGTTTCGCCGACTCAGCTCTTTCAAAGAAGACAACATTTCATTTCAATGCTGTTTTAACAGAACATTTCACAATGTAAACTAATGAAGCTTTTGCACACAAAAAATGCCAATTCTGATGTATACATTCATTCCCGATAATTTCAAGAGTAAAAAGTCATTTACATATCCCGTTACTGTATGTAAATAAAGCAACAAAATTTGATCTCCAGACTGAGATATTCTTTCTCGGCAATAGATTCAATAGCTGATACTTGATAGACTTGTCAACTTTTGATGACAAACACATTTGAGAACCATAATGGTTTAAACCCTAAAAGAGTAATCATTATCTTGGTAGCTGTTGGATGAAACAACCATACCTTGAATTCTGAATGTGCAGTACTGCATCAAGTAGACATTTTATTGAATTATCACGACTCTTTCTTCAGCAAATCATAAAGGGTCAAAACTTCATGCATATTATGTGTATCCTAGGATGTGAAGGTGCAAGAGTTGCACTCTAGATAACTCGTTCCACTGGTCACCACGCATACTCAGAAATAGTAAACATGATTGTCAAACGTGGTGTAGATCATCCGTTCATCAGCGGTTGAAAATTCTCCTCGAACTAGTTTCAGTCATAGCTACTTCTGAAGCAACTAAACCAAAGATGTTGCAATGGTAAACCACATACTATGTGGAGGTCCCATGTGCTTTATGGAACATTAAATGCAGCCACACAACATGTATACCCAGTCTTCTTATGTGTTCTCTTGGAATGTTTGAGAGCGAGAAAAAGCTGCAGGGTTTGCTTGTAGAGCATGGTCCGCATCTGCATCTGATGCAGTTTCTTGTTTGGATCGGAAAGCTTTAAAAATGCCATCTTTCTTAATAGGTTGAATGTTATCAGGCTTAATGCCCAAAGTATCCCATATGGAGCTTCTTGCAGCCTCATCCGGGTCATCTATTCTCAAAGTCTTCGGTACCCAAAGAGACTGTTCAGTCTTTTCTTCTCCCTGTAAACTTCCATCCCTTGAATGTTTCCCTAAGGTTGGGGATTTGTTACCTGAACACCTGTTGTTAGCGGAAGATGAAGGTGATAGGCAGCCATTAGTAGCAACCACGGGGATATTCCAATTCCTGCCATCCCAGCTCGGCATGCAGCCCCAGTATGAAGCAGGAATAAATGGGAGAGTAGCACTAGGTGGGCAGAAGCTAGAAATTGCCATAACGGGTGGAGAACCAGTATTAACAACATTAGGATTGTTGTTATTGGGTCCATACATCATTGGATTCCAACCCGGGTTCCAAGGATGAGCCCATGGAGGACCAGGATGACACTGCAAGGGATGTTCAGAAGTAACACTTTCTAAATGTCCTCTCAAACCAACCTGCTCAATTTGTTTTTCTGGCAATTCATTTTCATGGACAGTAGTGGATGCTGAAGAACAGCCAGATGAGGATGGTTCTTCCCCATCATTTCCAACAGCGGCAGAACCCATTTTGGCACTTATAGTCGGGTCTCTGAGATTTAGTGAAGCTGACATAGTTTCACACAGATGAGCATCTCTGCCAAACTTCGTAACTTCTCCTATTCCCTGTATAACAGATCTTGGAGTAGCTGGGAGTACTACAGATGAGCGATGTTGGTGATTGGCAGAGTTGAGAGTATCAGATTGAGTGACTGGTAATCCATCAGAGGGTGCCACCACTTGTCTATATTGTGAGGATGAATGCTTGTTCTTCCGCCGTCCAGCTCCCACAGGAACGTTTCTCATTGTTCCGCCAGCCGTCCAATATCTGTGACAGTTCTTGCAGAAGTGCCTAGGTTGGTTGACATTGTAATTATTGAAATAGCAAAATTTTGTGTCCAAGCTGTTGCATCGAGGACAAGGGAGGATCTTGTCTGGCCTCTTTAGAACTTTTTCTTGGTCACTTGTACCGTTTGGAGCACCTTGGTCTACAGCAAGGTAATTGTTTTCTCTGACTTCAACTGAGTTTGTAGGAAAGTCTTGGGTAGATTTATCTATTGGAGTGTCCTTCACTTCAGTGTTGGTCGCTTCTCTGCAATCATTCTGAAAATCAGAAAACACTGTTTCAGTTAGATATAATATCGCATCGAATTGCTACAAGTCATTTCGGGGATGCATGAACAACAAATCTAAGGAACACCACAACCAACAAACTAAAGCTAATGGATTGCAAAGATGC
Organism: Pelargonium nanum; assembly: GCA_036897485.1. Taxonomy (NCBI): domain Eukaryota; kingdom Viridiplantae; phylum Streptophyta; class Magnoliopsida; order Geraniales; family Geraniaceae; genus Pelargonium; species Pelargonium nanum. Next base: position 16,478 of record JAYMTF010000038.1, read on the forward strand.
ATATTTGACATAATGCTCTATAAACCATCTTTGATCTATTTTACAGAAACCACTTCTTCATGAGAAACTAGCTGAAAGTTGTGCAGGAAATTAATTCTCGGTTTCTTCATAGCCGAATTTGGATGTGAAAAAGAGGTAAGCTTCCTGGAGATATTGCCATTATGACATTCAATGCACCTAGAAAGAAAACGGATGGGTTTACTACCAGATCTTTTAATATGCAAAATGTGAATTTGCTTCCTTCCCCCTTACAAGCTCTGAGAGCAATATGGTGCTCAAAGTTGTGGCTCATTTAACTCCTTGAGACTGAAATATTGCATCTTCGCCTATTCCATAAATGTGCCATTATATCTCGACCCAAACCTACTTTGACAAAGTTCCCATTGGTTATTATGTATAGAAGTACCAGCCCGATTATGAAAACCATTGTACATGTTTTTTCTCCCTCCTTCATTGAATAGTAAAGTCGGTCTTAAAACATATATTAGTTGAGGGAAATTGGTCCTATACACCATAACTGGCAAGGACGAAGTTTAAGATGCTTGAGGAGATCAAATGACTTCACTTCACACTTGATCTCTTTCTGTGATACTTACTCTTCGTATCGAACCCATCGAAAAGCTAACTCTAAAGTTGACATTCTTTCAACTTCAAGACTTAAGACTCTAGATTTCTAGAAAAAGCTACCAATTTGAACAGGAAATCCAATCATAAGGAAATTCTACTCAAACTTGAACAACAGAAACCAGCAATTTCCTCAGTAAAAACAAAACCCCCAATTTGAAAGGAGAAACATGAGTCAACAAACCATCAAGGATCAATTCATTTACTTGTAATTAAAACAACAAAAGCAAAACACAAAAAGCTTGAAACTTTAGTGATGTTTCATAAACCCTCTTCTACTACCATCCATATGACAGTCAACAAAGATAGAAAGAAACATTTGAACGTTGCAGACCCAACTTTCCATATAAAGAAACAAATCCAAAATTCAAGCAAACCATTCAAATATTGAAAGTACCAATACCATAGCAGATTGGGTTGCAATCGGAATCTGAGGAACCGAATCGGGTACCGCCGGAGCATGAAAATCCGGCACCGGAATATTCCTCCCGAAAAGCTTGATGGCAGGATCTCTAACCTTAGACATGTCCCTGTCACCAGCTGCAACTGCAAAAAAGCTCAATATGGAACAGAGCAGAACAGAGCAACCTCTACTTCGTAGTTCATACACAAAACCCAGAACCCAAAAGGAGGTTTTTTTTTTTCTTGGGTTGATTTTCTAAAATATATGGTAATTTAATTAATAAAAAATGAATAAAATCAAGCAATTTGGCAACTAGGATTGAAAAAAAAAATGCCCTTTTGTGAAAACTGAAGAGAAGTGGCTTCAAGAATGTGAAGAGGCAACCAGTGTAAATGAACATAAATTAAAATTAATTTTGGATGTGTTAGAGTCTTGTTTGGTTTTGTTAAAAAAAACTTGAAATGAGTTTTTTGCTGAAACCAATTTGTATTGTTTCAATAGATTGTGGTTTTGGTTTTTGGGTCACTTTTAAGTGCTTTTGAGCTTAAGCATATTTTGACATGTGTGTTACCAAACAAAATACAAGATCATATTTTGATGGAAAGGTAGGTGAGTCAGCAAATCGGGACCACAAGATTAAGCTGGTGGCTGTGGATCCAATGGCTGACGTCAAAATGAGACAGCATGAATGGATTGGATTGACCTCATTTATGGGAGAAGCTAAGGAACTAGGAAGCCCCCAAAAAAGCACCTTTAATAAAAGCACTTTGGATTGCATTTTGATTCCTTTTATGAGGTTTTGGGACATTTCATTTGTTATTTTGTTACTCCTTTCCTTGTCCTCCAACAATAAGCACATGCATTTTATGCTTAATAGCAAGTTAAGCGTATTGTTAAGTTTACAGGGTGACATGACAACGTAACTTTTTGGAGAGTCTTTTAATTAGCGTGTGGCTATTTGCGAAAGGTAATAAGAGATATGTGGCGGTTGCAGAAAATGAGAAGATGGTTTGGAAAGTGGTGGCTCTATCGGAGATATTAGTTTAGCTTTCGAGTTTGCTGTCAAATTAGATTAAAAAAAATATGGGGCTGGTTGGCAAAGACCTTCACGTTATCTTTTTAAGCTTTAAGTGTAATTGTTGTCAGTCATTCATGCTCTTCAAGTTGTGGGAGGATTTAAGTGCATTCGATTATTCATGATTTTTTAGCCAGTGTGGCTCATCTTGGACATTTTGCTTTTGATTTTTTTGGGCGGGTTGAACTGCGAAACGAGTGGGTCATGACACGTGTTAGTTAGATCCTCGCTCTTCTTGTCAAGCTTATATGGATGGATTGATGTTAAAGTTCCTAATACATTTTCGTAGTTTTTATATTCAAATTTGAAATAATATATCATTAATTTTCGCGTTATGAAAAGTAAGAAATTAACGACTTTACAACCGACCCGGTCAATCTGGTGGACCGACCGGTTCGACCTCCGAATCAATTTTTAAAACATGGCTCAAAATACAGTCTGTAAACAATTTTCTTTATCGAGTTTTTGACTGGTAAAAGTCCAATCTTTACGACCCATGACTGTCACTGCGTAGAGCTTGCTCGGTCTCTCGTCCTTCACCAACACCACTTATGGCCGGAAAGTGCCTCCCCGCCGTGGAGCTGACCGGAAGCGGCCGTCCCGTCCTCTTCCCCACCGAAATCGAGTGCTCCCTCCTCTCCAACGTCGACCTCGAATCCGAAGAATCCCACTCCTTCCCTCACCTCAAATCCGGCACTCTCATCGTCACCACCCACCGCCTCATCTGGCTCCCGGAATCCACCTCCTCCTCCGCCTCCTCCGCCGCCTCCGCCGTCCCTCTCTCCGCCATCACCCACATCTTCTCTCTGAAGAAATCGATCAAGAGCATGTTCGCCTCCCCCAGGGTCCGGTTCCAGGTCTCGGTGACGCCCGATGGACTGGTCGATAAATCGGGCTCGAGATCGATCGTGGTCACGGTGGTGATGCGGGGGAAGGGCGATTGCGATGCGTTTGTAGCCAAATTCTGGGAGAATTGGAGGAACAGGGTTTGGGAGAGTGATGCTGTTGGTTCTGGGTCCGATTCTGGGTCGGCGGTTAGGGCTCCGGTTGCGAGTTCCGGGTCGGGTGGGTTTGATTCGACCGGGATGCGGATGGTGGGTGTGGCGGGAATTTTAAGGAAGGAGCAGGAGATGTGGGAGAGCACTGATAAGAGCTTGCAAGATGCTTTCCAGGACCTGAATGCTCTTATGGTGAGGTGGTTGCTATAAATTTCTTTTCTTCTTCAAAAAGCTTGGTTCTTTGTTTGGTTGCCCAGAAAATGTATTAAAGTTTTTAGTTTTACCTGCATTTTTAGCTTCAATTTTCTATCTGGGTATTGGTTATGTGTTCATCAATGGCAATTTTAGCTGGTTTGAGTGATGGAACTGTTCTGCATTTAACAGAGCAAAGCTAAAGAGATGGTGATGCTAGCAGAGAAAATGAGGCAGAAACTCTTGTCTGGCTCAAATCCTCAGAGCAGTGCAGCAAATGATGAGGAAATGGGTTCTAAACAGGAGATGCAAGATTGGATGTTGAGTATTGGTATTGTGTCTCCTGTTACAAAGGAAACTGCTGGTGCCCAATATCACCAACAGTTATCCCGCCAGGTACTGTTCTTCTTGATTTAAGCAATTGAGTTGATTTTCAAATACTTTGTTGGAATTTAGCATTTGTCTGTCTTAGTGTTTTATGGTATATATAGGAATATTGTAATTCCTTAACCAGTGTACACCATTTTTTTAGTGAGAAAACCCTGAGTGTACTTAAGAATCATATTTGTTATTCGAGTCATGGATCAATTAGTTTAACCTTATGCTAGTTAGAGTTGTATACTATTTAAGGGCTTTGTAGCCTGAGGCCCTGAACCTAATTTCTGGCATACAGACATAATCATAGAAAATGAATGAATCTAGTCTTCCTAACTGTGCAATCATAACTTCTATGCATAATTTTATTTTGTGAATATCTCATATGAGTTCTTACAATTTACACTTGAGTACTTAGCAGAAAAGGAAAAAAGAACTCTTCATTGTTTACTTGGTTCCCGCCTTCTGTAAAAGTAGATCCCATTCTGATGATTTTAAGTTTCGTGTTTTCTGTTGTAAAAGTTTTAAGTTTTCTCTCTTGATAGTTGGCAGATTTTGTCAAAGTTCCACTAGAGAGAGCTGGAGGAATGATTAATCTTATAGATGTCTATTGTCTTTTCAACCGAGCTCGAGGCACAGGTATTTTCTGTGCTGTGTGTGTGTTTGCTTTGTTTGTTTGTTCCATAGTTACTTGAGTTCTTTTCAGTTTCTGTGCTATGTCAAAAACTGTTTTTAATCGCCCTCTTCTACAGAGTTGATCTCTCCAGAGGATTTGTTGCAAGCATGTGCTGTTTGGGAGAAATTTGATGTGTAAGTATGACATCATCTGCAACTTATTGTATGTGCATTGTGGTCATATTGTAGATAGTGCATTGGACAAAATATGATATATGTAAATGAAGATATGCTTAAGAGTTATTTTGTTTATCATAATGTCATGTTTACTTGTTTCTAATCATTTAATAAATTTCACTCTGTTTAACAGTCCAGTTATGCTTCGGAAGTTTGAAAGTGGAGTCATGGTAATCCAGCATAAATCCCAAAGTGATGAAGAGGTAATTCATTTTACTCTTTATTTTTTTTTTTTTTTTTATCAAAGAAATCATTTTGTACTCTCTGGTAGTTGGAGCCCGTCTGGCCATGATTTAGCTTCCTTGGGTGTGACTGTAAGGTCTAAGGAGTCACCTTGAATAGCCAGGCACTCAGCTATTTGAAGGAAGAACTGCTTTGATCTTAATTGAGAGTGGACTATTTTCTTTGTCAAATAGCACTTTCTTTTTTCAGATAACTCAGACTCACAGCAGATGTTTCCCATACACTGTCCTTCCTTTTAGGGCTGCATGTTTCTTTTCCTCTCCTTAGCCATGCTTTTAAGGTTGATGGAGAATGCTTCTTATTTACACGTCTCATCTTTTGCGTATCCCATGTTGATGAATTCCTCTCATTCGATGTGCCACATTGTTGCTCATCAATGATTATCTGAGGTCTTTTACGAACCATAAATCACTAATTGCCTCAATTTCTGAAGGTTTTTCTGATGGGCACTGATTTTATCTGACATAGTTTTAAAAATCTCTAAAGTTAAGTCTGAGAATTACTACCACTCTGCACTGCTTTAGATACCTCACTCTGCTTTGTAGATCCATTCTAATACTATCTCCTTATAAAGCTCCATTCAAATATTTGATGGAATTATCTGTTGTTATCAATTGTAGGTTTTAGGCAGAATCAGGATCCTTGTAACAAAGCCTGATGCCCTTCGAAACGGTATAAGTGCAAGTGATGCTGCAATGACACTGGGGATTGCTCCAGCCATGGCAAAGGAACACCTTCTAACCGCTGAGAGCAGAGGTAGTCCATTGTGGATGGTTTCTTAAAAGTTTTGCTTATATCATATGGCTGGGATTTGCTAACCGTTGTGTTTTACTTGCAGGTTTACTATGTAGAGATGTGAGTCCTGAAGGGTTTCGCTTTTATATCAATTTGTTTCCTGACATAAATACAGATGATGTATACATGTAAGTGGAAGATTTTTTTATTGGTTTTTCTGTCAATTTCTTTCTACTTTTAAGTTCTAACTACCAACCAAAGCTGTATAAATCAGCTTCAGTTGGTAGTTTATACTTCACCTTTTCTCTTCAAGGGTCTTTTGTGCATGCTTGGACAGTGGACACTTTTATGATTTGTTTTTAATAATAAAATTTGCATGCTAGTCATTGATTTTCATTTTGTAGTTATAATGACATGACATACACTGTATTTTACAGGGTAAAAGACCATAGTATTTATGCCCAATGGGCTAGGACTGTGTCTGCTTCCTGGTAAGGATTTTTGCTGCACGATTTTTTGTAAATTTCTTTGCCAAGCTATTGAAATCAAAACAAACATGACGTCTTCTTGAAAATTTGGAAAATCACATACCTTCAATGTCTAATAACCGTTGTAGTGACAATGTTCCTTTTTCTTTTGTGAATCTTCAAATTTCAGATTGGGGTGAAAGCTAATTTGATGCTGCAGAAAGGGACATTATTTACGCGACTGGCAGAGTTTTTCATCCACAAGTGCATTTTTTTCAAAGCTTGTGTTCTTTTGATCAGTCGATGGTCAAAGCCCTAATCGTTGTGATTGATTGCAGAGAACAATCGATAGATATCTTTGTCCTGCTCAGCGTGTGTTTGATGATAATAAAAGAAAGCAACTAGGGATAATTTGATTTTTGAAGTGATGGAGAGAGCAGAACTGTATAATGAAGCTGTAATTTTCATTTAGTTAGATTTTTCCTTTTTAGTGCAGAAATTGGGAAGTGCTTACCACCCCAAATCCCCTGTTTTGTATGTATTTTTTTCCGAGTGTTTATGTCTATTTATTGGATGCTGCATTGCTGATGATAGAACAATTGAGAAATTGTAATTTTTGCCTAGGTTTGATACATGTTGGGAAGGATTTGCTATCCTCTTTTCTACTGTGAACACCCCTACTCGTGAGACCAATAAGTCATTTTAAGGTCCTCGGTCCTAGGAGTTATAATGTTTTCTTTCTTGTTCAAGTCGATGATCTAGGCTTCGACTTACGAGATGGATAATCTTTTCTCGATAATCATGTTGATCATGCGACTTTCATACACAAGGGCATTGATTTGGTACACCGATGAGTCATTAACTTTCCCCTTGTCTCTCCCATAGTAGGTACTCTTTTGGTCACAATGCATGTGGTCCGCTAGAAAACGAGTTACCTTCTCTTAGCCGAAGAGTCTCCCACTGTCCCGGGCATGTGATGACGATTCCTAATCTCGGCCACACCTCAGGATAGCCGATGGCATGAAAGAAGTTTTACTTTTATATTAGTTGACACCTCCTTGAAAAAATACTTGCGTGAGAGGGCATTCATTAACATAGGTTTTTTTTTTATTTTATCAGTTAAGCTACGCAACAGGATAGCTCTTTCCTATAAATTCAAATAACTCATCTCATACTGCATGTCGAAAGACTCGAACCTGAAACCTCTAATAAAATACAAATCGATTAAACAGTTTGGTTCAACCTGCTTTGGTCGTTAGCATAGGTTAGTGGTAAGCTCTATCTCTGTATTGATTTTTGTGGGGAAAAAAAAAGGGAACGCAGATTTACAGAAACTCAGGACAAAAGAAAGGAGAACAAAAATGGAGGATTTTGGGAAGAAGGTGAGCATCACAGAGGACGACGCAATGGATCTTGAAGAAAATGCACCTTCCAAAATCCTTGGCTTGCTTCGCCGATTTCTCGCTGTGCAGCAGCGTCGAGCTCAAGCTTATTCCAAGCTCAAAAAGTACGCTCCTTTTTTCCTCTCTTTTTATCTGAAGAAGAAAAATCAATTAGGGTTCATCGATTTCATCTGATTAGGGATTTCAACGCGCCAAATACCTTCACTTAACTTAACCCAGTTCGAATTTTTATTTATGTTTTTCAATTTCGATTATGGGCATCAATAAATCTTGTATCTTCCTTGCTGTATTATTTATTCAGTGCGCTATTTTGCATCTATCTGTGAGTTATTGCATCTTAAAATGGATGCTAATGTTAATTTGTTGGTTCTCTTTTGTTCTTATGAAAATTTATTTTGATTGTTGCTTCATAATCATCATCAATTATCATTGAAGTTTAAGAGAGATGGTTCATGTTTTTTTTCCCAGAAATTAAATGACTATACAAGCTTGATTATCCTGTGGATTACCAGCTTCAAATTTTTTAAAGATAGGGTGCTCGATATGGTGTTTTTTTTTTTTCATGCTGAAAGCATAGGAAAGGATGGTGTTATGCTTCTTTGAAATTGGTTGTGTGTTTCAATCACATTGAGGACACTGTCGACGTGTTGAGAAGTTGAATAACTGAACGTTGATGTGTTTATTATGCTATTGCTAGACGAGTTTAAAATTTAGATTCTGATGCTTGATTCTCGTGTTAACTTTGCAGGGGATTTGATGCCTATTTGATTTCTGGAGGGGAATTAGCTTACCAACAACTTTGTAGCGAGATCACTGTGGAGTTCAATGATTGCTCAAAACAAGTTTGGTTCATCATCATAGCATTTCTTTGCATCTTTATATTTTTTTGTCTTGTTTCCTTTCAAACATTGTTTCAATTAAGTGTTTCTTCATTTGTACAGGTTCTTGAAATGGAGTCTCTCTTTCAGAATCCCGATTATAGCCGAGTAGATTTGGCTCACCTGCTTAGAGCTGTTCAGACACAGGAAAAACAGAAATTGCAACTGGTACATTTCTACATCCAAAATAATACCAATGAGTGCGTTAAAGAGTGGTGTGGAAACAGGAAAGAAACGTAGGATCTGAGTTATATCCGTCTTAATTTCTCAACAGTTTTAGTTCATGTGAAGTTTGGTTTTTGCTGATAATATTCTTTTCGTAGGCATCAATCAATTGGTTATGTGGTTCAGTTTGTTGCATCTTGCTGAAAAGCTGTGTTAACAAAAGGCTTTAACTTCTGAATTACTTGTTATATGCCGACTCTGTTAGACTGTATATCCTATGATATGCCATAAATGTGCTTTGCTTCAATGATCTTCATTACATCTATGAGAGTATGAGCTGTCAAGTTATATTCATTATTTAAGTATCAAGGTGGAGTTATAGCTTAAGCTTCGATGCATTTTAGTCTTAACCTTCTTCCGGGACTGTGGTAAATGGTTTAAAAGATCTGGGTTTGGATCTGGATACCTCTGAGGGTAGATAGTGCAATATGTTACTATAGATGGTTCGATGTTAGGATCTAAACCTTGTGTTGAGGCATAACATAGGTTTCTGGGAAGGTCTTATGAAGATTCAGAACAAGTTTCTGCAAAGTAATATTTCTGTATATCAGAGTGGGCACATAATTTCTAACTATGTCTGGTGCAAATGTAACTCTTCTCTGGTAATGGTACTTTGTAAAGTTTTCATAAAAAATAGTCCTAAACGTATGATAGGCAGTTTTTGTGGAAGCTTTATTGATTTGTGATTGTGTCACTGAGATTTTGTTGGTCAGAAAATATGGCTTTTGGAGAACGGGGGAAGTAGCTCATTGAATTTAAATGATACCCTGAGAGCTTATTTCGTCAAATGGTGTACGAAAGAACATAGCTTTGTGAATTTTCAGCAAAAGCTAATTTTAAAAGAAAATATGCAATGCATGGCTTTGTTCCTTCTACCACTTGATAAAGATTGACCTTGACTCAATTGGTTACCCTTTTCGTTCCTATGGCATTGCATAGCGGAATTTGTTTTGGTTCGTTTAAAGAAATGTTGATCTATAGTTGTGTTTGAATCGATGATACTGATTCACACTTCCTTCACTGCTTTCTGAATAGTATCTCTGTTTCCGTTACAGACGGCTACAATTCAGGTGTTGAAGAAGGCTGGTCGCCCCTCAGAACGCTTAGTCAGCCATGCAAATTGCAAATTTAAGAAGCCAATGGAGCATGAGTGTGTACACGTCCAAGAGATAACAGAAGCTGCCGGAACTGAGGAGGCCGAGGCAGAGGCTGAGTATGACAATGCTCTCAAGGAAGCTATTAGAGGTGTGCAGGATGCTGTGACTTCTATAAATGAACATTTAGAAGAAATTAGGTATGAAATCGCGGCACTTGAAGCCGAGTAACTCAGGCATTATAGGAGCTGTGCTCTCTTTGAAGCTACTCTTGTGTATAATTTTGTCAGTATTGTGGATCTACGATGCGAATGAATCTCTAAATGTACATGGATTGTTTGATACATGTTTTATGACTATTTCATTCCGGGTTTATGTGGAACACAGCAGGTATTGATAATGGCAAGTGATGGACTCAGTTCCAATCTTTTCATGCAATCAACCATATATCTTCTTCTTCAATTGGAATTTGTTCCAATTTAGTCTATCAATATCGTTTCAATTTTGATCTCTCAATCATGCATATTTACTTCGAATGGGTCAAATCTGTTATTGTGCTGTTAACTTAAGAAAGCGGCGTTTATTTTTGAAACAATTTGATGGCATGGCGTCCACGTAGCAATGATCGTGCACATGTTATTGAAGATATATTACACACAAGCGACGATGTCATGTTTTATGGAAAACAAAACAATAACATCAATATGGACGTCACACCATCACAATGTCGACACCACATCATTGTCAAATTGTACCAATTTGAAACAAATTGGCATAGTAGGACCAAATTAAAACAATCCAATAGTTCAAGAAACTAAATTGGAAAAAGAAATAGTCAAGAAGTTTTGTATATAGATATAATTTCAGTTACCTAAATCCTAAAAAGATGGAGAACAGGTGGGTTATGTTGCCTAACATATATATACATCTATTCCTCCTAGGGTTTTCTTTTATCCCATTCTTGTTCTCAATCTCTCTACCAAAAACCGTAATGAGCTAGGGTTTTAAATACTGTAGCAACTCTTTGATTTTAGATCTTGAACCAGTTAATTTATTTGCTTCCAATCATTGAAGTTAATTCTACAGCAGGTATGTCTATTCATTCTCTCTGTTTATCTATCATGATTTAGATAGAAAATTTTCATGTTCTTGTCCTTTTTTGGTTGAGACTGATAAATTTATAATAATGTGTCAATTATGATCCTGTTCTTTTTATTAGGAATATGTATGGTGTTAGGGATATGTTTAGTGTTCTTCCAGATCAACTCATTCATGAACACATATTTCCATTACTCGGAATGAATGAGATTATCCGAATTCGAATACTATCGAAAAAGTTTCTGCAGCTCAGTGTTTCGAGCCCATATTTGTACATTGATTCAACCATCCCGAGAAGCGAATTGAAAGTTCGGAGAAAATATAATCAATCTTGGAATACCCCATACCAGACCCCGGAAAGCGATTTGAATGCTCAGAGAGAATATAATCAATTTTGTACTGCTATGGACAGATACTTTGATGAGAATCAAACCATTACGTCTCTCCGTCTCCACTGGAAATGCAGAATCCCCAGGCAAACCGCTGCTAAATTTTCTCGTGTATGTTGTTGGATCGAAAAGGCCATAGCTTTAGGCAACCTCCGAGAGCTTGATCTTCACCTTTCGGATCACAGTTCTTACGAGAGGGAGGAGGTTGAGTTCAAGGTGCCGAACTGTGTGCTCACCTCTCAAACCTTGAAGGTTTTGAAATTGAAGATTGCTCAAGGCCATGTTTGTTGGCCCGCCTCGTTACATTCTCTAGTTCCCTCTTCGATTGAGGTTCTGGCTTTGGAGGATTTAAGCTTAAAAGGATCTGTTGATGATTTCGATTTCTTAGGCCAGTGGATCTCTGCTCTCTGTCCCTCTCTGAAAAAGCTATTGGTTGGAAGCATGAGATGGGTTACGCATCTTAACATCACTAGCTCATCGCTTGAAGACTTGTCGGTATTTATACGAAGTTATGGCCAAATTGAAGTCTCCCATCTCAACATATCAGCTGAAAATCTTCAGGTTTTGAATTTAGATATTCCCACTTCCGCGCAGAGAGAAACTTTTTCGGTGAAAATATTTGCCCCCAATCTCAAAACTCTGTCCTGGAAAGCTTATGTCCAAAACTACAGTCATTCGGGGAACTTCTCGTGCCTGCAACATTCTAGTGTTACCAATGTTGATCCCCATTTGTACTATCACAGGACAGCTAATTCCTCGGGGCTTCCTGATCTTCTTTGCAGCTTAAGTTCCACCAGAGGTCTAGAAATAGACGGCTTGTTGATTAACGTAAGAAAAAATGCAACCTTTTCTCTAAACCTCTCGTGTTTTTATTACCCTTTTCTTTTCTGTAAATCATGAATCTCACAACTCGATATTTGATGCAGAAACTATTTGGGGACGAATGTAGTTCATCAAACACTTGTTTCGAGAACCTTCACCACTTGGTTTTAAACTACGAGAACTCTGCTTTCATCAAGTTCCAGCCTCTTGCCTCCTTTCTTTCTCGATTGGTCAATCTTGAAAAACTAACCGCTAAGATTTGGCTCGAAGAAGATGAGAAGAATTCCATGTATGATCGCTACAAGTGTGTTGTTGGTGACAACTACTACGACAACAACAATGATGATGATGATATGGTAAGAACTTAACTGTAAATGTGCACTCTTCTTTTCACAAGTTTCACATTATGTCTCATCCTTCCCGACCACGTAATATAATAGTTTTGAGTCTCGCGTAAGACTCTCCCTTTTTTCTGTTTGTTGCTCGCTAACATATCGATTCGTTTTACCTTTTGTTACTAAACTAGGTGCCAGATTTGCCTGACGAGGATCTGGATGTGTGTACTAATTTGAAAGATCTCGAAATCAAGATGACATGTCAGCCTATGGAAATACAACTGGTGAAGTATTTGCTCAATCATGTCAAAGCCTTGGAGAAGATGACCATTTTCTATCCTAGTACAGATTTCCAAAAACTAGCTGCTATTGGGTTACAAAATTTTCAGATTGCTTCCAGTAATGTTACAATACTCACAGTGCCTATACCTAAGAAACATGTCAATCCTTGGAGAAGATGACCATTTTCTATCCTAGAAATATTCCTAAAGCATGTAATTTAAGGCCTCGATGATGATATAGTTCTTCATTCACACGACGATATTGAAATGAGGTTAAGCATGTACTTCGTTATCTTAAAAATTCAATAAGTATGAGATTATTTTACTCAAATGTATCCCGGTTAGATTTGATTGGTTATGTAGATGCTGAAATTTGTTTGATCCTTAAAATGATTGATCACAAACTGGCTATGTGTTTACATGTGAAGGCACAACCATTTCATGACAGCTTATGAAACAAACTATAGGAGTCACATCATCGAATCATGCATAAATTTTAGCAATACATGAAGTTAGTAGAAAATGTGTTTGTTTAAATCGATGGTTAAGGTTAAGACGTTCAAGAGAATTGTTGTCTATCTTCTACAAAACAAACTCCGACAATTTTATGTAAAAGTAACTCTACACATATTGCTCAATTGAAGGAGTGACACATTAAATGCTTTAGAACAAAACACATATCTTCTTCTTTTTCTTCACCCATGATTTGCAAAAATCATAGTTATCAACAAATTTGTTCAAGTAATAATCTCACTATATATATTCACTTAATCAGTCTTTGCTACAACATTTGAAAAATTAGTCAATTAAATTTGAGTTTATTGGTTGTTCTTATGGTTATTCTCGGCTCGAACGAGGATTAGTCTGAGTGTGGTATGACATAAATGTGCTGATCCCGTGCTGATCGTGGGCCCGCTTCGAAAACCCTAAGACCGAAAAATAAAAATAAAACAACCTACTACAGAAATGTTTGAATATTTCAAGGAGTGTAAAAGATATAAAGCATATATTTTTGTTTCTAGGTACAATATCAATGTTACTCAATTTAAATTGTTCAGTATCTTCTTCTACCAAAATCGCTCAAACCCTAGGGTTTAAAATTCTTTAGCGAAAAAAAAAAAAAAACATCAGTACTTGAAATCGAAAGCTTGCAGGTATTTCTCTTAATTCTCTCTGTTTATGTATCATTTAGAGTGATTGGTGATCGTAGCTCTTAATTTGTTCATATTCGTGTCGTTTTTTCAATTGATGCACTTGAAACTCAGATTCTTCATGATTCGTGAGTAGCGCTTACAATTAAATTTACAATTTTGTGTCAATAATTGGAGTCACGGTCTTGATGCAATGAGATTTTGCATAAATAATTGGTTTTTTTTTTCATGGTTCATGTTACAGAATTTTTTGTTCCCAGAAAGTGTGTTTGTTATGGATAGGTTCAGCGTCCTTTCAGATGAGCTCATTCATGAACTCATATTCCCATTACTCGGAATGAATGAAATTATCCGAATCGGAGTCCTGTCCAGAAGGTTTCTGCGGCTCAGTATTTCGAGTCCATATTTGTACATTCATTCAACCATTCAGAACTGTAATCGAGAATTGGATCTGAAATTTTGGAGGAGATTTAATCGCTTTTGTAGCATTATGGACGGACACTTTGATGGGAAGAAAACCATCAAATCTTTCCGTCTTCACTGGGGTTGCCCAGCTGGTGACAATGCCACTGGTAAATTTCCTCGTGTATGTGGTTGGATTGAAAAGGCCATAGCGTTTGGGAGCCTTCGAGAGCTTGATCTTCACCTTTCGAGTGATTTTCATCACATGCCCGGTATTGTGCTTCAAGAGCGTGATCTTCACTTTTCGAGTAATTTTCATCACACGCCCGGTTTTATGCTTCAAGAGCGTGATCTTCACTTTTCGAGTAATTTTCATCACACGCCCGGTATTGTGTTTGAGTTGCCAAGCTGTGTGTTCACTTGTCAAACCTTGAAGGTTTTGAAACTCAAGATTAAACAAGGCCTTTTTTCGTTGGCCGGCTTCCTTGCATTCTTTGGTTCCCTCTTCGCTTGAGGTTCTGGCCTTGGCTTTAAATGTAGAAGCATCTGTCGATGGTTTTGATTTCCTAAGCAAATGGGTTTCTGATTTCTGTCCCTCCCTTAAAAAACTATTGATTGAAAATGTGATAAAAGTTATCAAACTCAACATCACTAGTTCATCGCTTGAAGACTTATCAGTAGTGATGCCAGATCGTTGCGCCATTGAATTCTCCCATCTCAACATATCAGCTGAGAAGCTTCAGGTTTTGAATTTAGACATTCACTGTCGCCAGCAGATACCTGTTTCGGTGAAAATATTTGCCCCCAATCTCAAAAAGCTGTCCTGGAAAGGCTACCAAAAAGACTACAGTCATTGGGGGAACTTCTCGTGCCTGCAATATGCTAATGTGACCCATGTTGAACCCGGTCGTTATTATGGCGAGGTGGCTGATTACTCGGAGCTAGGTGATCTTCTTCACAGCATAAGTTCCACCAGAGTTCTAGAAATGAATGGCTTGTTGATTAATGTAAGTAAAAAATATACGCCTCTTTTTCTCTTTTTTATTTTATCGTATGTAATTCAAGAATCTCATAACTGAATTTTTGACTTTTACTACCCAATGATGCAGAATCTATCTGGAGAAGACGAGTTTGAGAATCTCCACCACTTGGTTTTAAAGTATGAGAAACTTGAACACATCCAAATCCAACCTCTTGCTTCCTTTCTTGCTCGATTGGTTAATCTTAAAAAACTAACTGTTCATAGTTTATTCAAAGAGGAATACGGATATAATTCCAAATATGGTCGCAATGTATTTAATGATGATACAAAGGTATGCACTTGGCTAAATGTTTACATTTCCTTTCATAAGTCTATTATGTCTCTTACCCTCTCCAAACCACATAGTAGTGGGAGTCTCGTGTATACGTCTCCATTTTGTATTTTGTGTCTCGCTTACATACCGATTTGTTTTACTTCTTGTTACAGCTACATTTGGCGGATGTGGATGTGTCTAACAAAATCCTCAGCACTCATTTGGAAGAAGTTGAAATTGAGATTACAGGTCAGCAAATTGAAATAGAAATGGTGAAATATTTCCTCAAGCATGGAAAAGCCTTGGAGAAGTTGACCATTTTCTATCCTGATTCCTATATCCAAGTGCTAGCAAGTGCTGGGTTACAAAATTTTGAGATTGCTTCTAGTAATGTCATAATATGTACTGTGTCTAAGTGAGCTTATAATCAAGTTCTCGTCCATGAAATAATTTTCCCGAACTGAAGCATATCTTTGCTGCACTGGTGTTCGTTTGACATGTTAGCGTAAAGTTTACACTGAAATTGTTCTTGATAACACGCTTTCCACGAATTTGGAGTCTATCGCACTTTGGTGCCATAATGGTTGATATCAACTCATATGTTATTGAACATTTTATAAGACGAATCTTCAATCTTTCTTATTATAAGTCTCTCTCAATGTACTGTGTTGCTTCTATCTGTAAAATATTGCTGCATTGCAAATTGGATGCTAATGTTAATTGTAGGGTGTGCCCTTTTTGTCCTTGTGAATATTTGTTTTTACTGTTACATCATTTTTGACAGTTCCTATGGTTCTATTAAATGTTACAGTGCAATTCAACCATTTTTGATTTCTTTCGTCGAAATGCATGTATTACTTAGTGATGGGCACGTTTGAAATTGTCAACGAAAGCACACTAGATTGTCGTCTTGTCCACATGTTGGAGAAAATTTTCAAGTTCAATGCTCAATGTCGTTTTTCAATGTCATTGTTATGTTCTAACTTTTTTTTCATATACCATGGGGTTTCTAAGCGGGTCTGCGCACATGCGGTTGACACCTTTAAACCGTTTTACCACATCCAGACTAATCCTTATTCGAGGTATGTTCTTACGTTTTTTCGTTTTTGTGTAACTAAATGTATATGATGAATGATCCAAAAACTTTATTTCACTAACCGCAATAATGGCAACTCCATTACAATATTTTAAGATATGTATAAATAAAACATGGTCATCAGATCAGAAGATATATAATTCAAACACAGGTTGGGCCTGGGGGGTTGAGTGTGCCAGCAATCTTGGGCTTAACGTTGCAGCATATGGATGAGTAGTTTTCTTTCAGAGGTCCGTCATATTTAAGATCGATGTCACAAAGTTCCACATTTTCGCACATCCCCGGGCTGCAAATAAGTTGAACAACTTGCGGGCATGCAGCAGTACCTTTGATGTTCTTAAACGCGATATTGCTCATTTTCACTTTCGTCGGTTGCTGCAAACAAAACAACACAAAACAAAAACGATCGAATTATATATAACGAGTGAACAAAAGGATTAGGTTACGACTTTCAAATCGACTTACATCTTTCTTGCATTGATTCCAAGGGCAGTAGTTTTGATCCAAGATGATAGGATTGCTGACATTATTCATCGTAATGCCGTCGAAAATGACATCAGTGCACGTGTTCGGTTCCTCCCCGGGCCACGACTTGAGCCTCACGCCATTATCCGAATTCTCGATCGTGCAATCCTTAACGTGGATTCCCGACACCGCCTCCTCCTTCTTGTACTTCCCGAGACTTCCTATGCTCAACCCGTGTCCCGGCGAGCATATTACCTTCTCGACTTTCAAGTTAACGGTCCCATCTCCGATAGAGACACAGTCGTCCCCACAGCTAAGATGTGTATCAAGAATGTTGACGCCGTTCGATCTTCCCACGTGAATTCCATCGGTATTCGCGCTGTCTGCCGGCGTAACAACCTTAAATTGTGTGAATGTCACGTTTTCGCATCCGAGAACATTGACATGAAAGTTTTTGCTGTCCTGTGAAGTTATTCCGGTAACACAAGCGTGCTTGACATAATCCAACCTAATATTCTGAAAGAAAAAATAAAAAAACTTGGATTTAGCCGTTGGCGGGCATGAAATTCAAATTATTGAGATGTGGAAACAGACGTTACTTGTTACTTACGTAAGGAAGCATCTTGCAGCTGAAGGTTTTGGTGCATTCGGCTTTTGATGCCCAAGCTTGTTGTCCGCAACCATCTAATGTCCCAGTGCCACAAACGGTTAGGAAATCGACATGGCTGAAAGCAACCCAGCATTTCTTGAATGCACCGGGATCGGAAGGCGCCTTCAACGTCCCGTCGAGCTGGAACGTGATCGGAGCCTTGCACGGTCCGCAAAGCTCTACTTCACCCATCTTAAACACCCCTGTCGGAATTTTTACTATCGACGGAGACGTCGCTGCGCATGCATCTGCCCAAGCCTTTTGCACTGCCTGAAAACATAAAGTGGCGGAGATTCAGTCATACCAGTACTAATGAATTTGTGGGCAGAAACCCATAAACGTCCGTTTGTATTTATTTATTTTATTTTTTTGGCTGAGTCTCAACCACTGCTTAACAGTTACAAAAAAAGAAATGAGTACGTACTTGGGTGACGTCTGCATTCTCTTTTGCACCGCAATTAGCCACTATATCAATAATACCACCGGGTCCTCCGGCAGCTGGAGCTCCTGCGGCGGCGGCGGGAGCACCCCCTGCTGCTGCAGCATCTCCTCCAGCTGCTGCAGCAGCATCTCCTCCGGCTCCTGCGTCAGCCGGAGGTTTTGTGAGCATGGAACGAATGTGGGCAGTAGCAGTTGATGTGAACATCAACCATAAACAAAATATAGCTACTGTATTCAATTTTATTCCCATCTTTATTTTTTTTATTTTATTTTTTTATTATATATCTGATAACTTTATTAGCAGATTGAAGAAATGAGAAAGTGTTGAAGCCATTTTATAGTGCAACATGGAGCCCAAAACTGACTACTTCCGAGGTGTGCGCGTGAGTGAAGGGTTGCTATTTTGGCTCTCTATTTTTAGTCTTTTGAGCTATTTTGAGCTTTCTTTTAATGACACTACAATTATAACTTGTGATATGCGGACAGAACTCACTGTCTGAGACTAACACATCTTTTTGTTTAGAGATAGTTAGTTTCTTGATCCACTAATTTTGTTTACTATTGTTAGGATGAGAAGCAACAACTACTCGCATTGGTGTCTCATGCCCCTTGTAGTCCCTCGGTCCCTCCATAGACCTTTCGGGACCCCTTTAACGCATTCTAATTAACGTTTTTGTGGGACCTTATTATTGCGTGTAAAATTCTGGTACACCTCCTAATTAAACTTTCTTATAGGGTTTTAATATGGAATATGTTTGTCTAAGGACCTCCTACTCATTCTTAATGCTACACGTAACACTCCTAAGCCTCTCGAGCATGTGACACCTTATATGCACGCCTCCATGACCTGATGTCACATACCACTACTAATCAAGTCCAACCTTGAGATGTCGGATCACCTACGTCCTTGATCCGTCGGCAAGTCGGGCTCTTGAAACCTTTTTAGGTGAGGCACGTCCAATTGGTAATCTCTCAAACCTTGTACTAAGCTTGTGGGTAAGTACGATGGAGACTCTAGGAATGGTATGCCTCATGGCTACCTCCCAATTGTGGTCCTTCGATGACCTCTTAGGCCTTTCACTCCGTCGCGATGGCTTCATCCGGTTAGGATTGAGTTCATCACATAAAATTTTGGATCGAATCAAATAAACTCTCAAAATCAGTGTATTTTATGCGTAAAATCCAAAATCTAACCTGATACTTACACGACCAACCCAAAAACTTTATAAAGTCGGGTTAGGATTAAGGTTTAACAACCTGAACCCAACCCTAAATTTGTCAGCTTCATTTAATTCGGATTCAAATTCCTAGCCCTCCATACTCTAAAGGCTCAAATCTCTATTTGTATTTATAATAGTTGTGCGACCCAATCCAAACCAAAGCAAATACAAGGGTTTAGATAGCTGCTCTGGTCTGGTCTGGTCTGGTCTCCATTTCCATATCCGTCTCTGCAACTGCGAGATTTTGTGTGGAAATGTCTGATTTTTCCACACGAATTCGATTTCAGTCACAAACTACCCTTGGCTTCTCGATTTTTCACTCACACCATGTCTTCAATCTCTCCACAAAATCCTCAAACACATCGCTTCTCTTCAATTCTACGCAACCATGCCTTCGTCTCCATCTCAATCGCCGGAGACCCCTAACATTTCTCCTTCAATCTCTCTCGTCTTCTTCATCAACCCAAACCCAGAACCCAGTTTCCTCCGGAGACTACCTGAACAGTTCTCTGGTTCTCTCCCCAAAACTGGCCCTCCGAATCAGCAAGTGCAAGCACATCGACCTCAAGTCCACCTCCAATGCCGATTCGGTCCTTGCCCTCTTCAGAGACTACGGTTTCGACGACACCCACCTGGCCATTTTCTTCTCCGCCTGTCCCGTGTTCCTCTCCTGCAACCCCCACAAAACCCTCAAGCCCAAGCTAGATTGCTTCGCCCAAAACGGCATCTCCGGCGACGATCTCGTTCGCGTCCTCATCAACAACCCCAACATCCTCGGAAAAAGCGTCCACAAAAAAATGATCCCTTGTTTCGATTTCCTCACCTCCTTCTTCGGCAGCGACAACGCCCGACAAGAAATCGTTTCTCTCTTCTCCGCCAAACGCGGCACATTGGTCCTGCGCAACTTCTCCGGCACGACGGCGCCGAACGTTGAAGCTCTCCGGAGCTACGGCGTCCCGGACGCCAACATTGTCCTGCTGTTCCGCCTCGGAGGCCGGACTCTGTCCCGGGACCCTGACGAGTTCGTTGAGGTCTTGAGGGAGTTTAGTGATATGGGTTTTGATCCTCAAACCAAGATGTTCATTTACGGGCTTCGAGCTTTCACTACGGGGAAGAAAGTGAAGTGGGTATCGAAAGTGGAGTTGCTCAAGAAGACCTTTGGGTGGAGTGGTGAAGAAGTGAAAGCTTTGATTGTTAAGGGACCAAATATCATGCAATTGTCCGAGGAGAGGTTGAAGGAGAGTCTTGAATTGTTCATGAACAGATTGGAGTGGACACCAGAAGATATTGCCAAGTACCCGACTCTCCTATCCTTCAACATGGATCAGAGGATTGTTCCGAGGCTATCTGTTGTTGAAATTTTGATGTCCGAAGGTCTCGAGAAGAAAACCTGTATGGGTTATGCATTTAGGGCGTCCGAAGATGTATTCTTGAGTAGGTTTGTGGAGAGATACGAAAAAGCCATGCCTTATCTTCTTCGAGTGTACCAAGAGAAGATGGGATACTGCAAGAGTTAGTTGCTTCGGCTTTGAGCGTCCGCATGATTGGAACTGAGGTGAGATCTTCGCCTTTACTCATTGATAAGCTTGTAGTTCTGTATCACAGTTACTTTGAAACCAATTTGGTGGTATGATATATACAATTCTTTTAGGCAATGAATGTATCGGCACATTTTGATTTTATCAAGCGACCCCTAGTTTCTTTACTGTCCCTTTGGGGACATCTGATAAAATTGGAAAGACCCCTAGTTTCTTTACTAGATTGATTGCATAGTCTTTCTTGAGTTGAAGGTTGGCTGATGTAATTGGTTTTGTTCTATAGCTGTTGTTAATATAGATGTAGGGATTGAAGTTGAATTGATGAATCTGCTTTGATAGCGTTTGGATTAGGATTTTTGTTCAAGAAATGGAACTACAGTATGGGTCTTCTCGTTACTTTTAGTTGTCTAGTTGACCAACAATTCACGTCGGCTTCAGCAAATGTTACTCGTTCCTTCTCCATCTATTATCTTGATCTTTTTGCTCTTCTTGGAATACTTGACGTGCAAAATAAGGCTCTCAGAAGTGAAAGCCTCTTTAGGGATTGGTGTTTACCTTTGACTGCTTGTCTTTGTCCTATTTATACCGCTCCCTTCTTTGTTTTTACATGCAGCTTACCTTTTTGGTTTGGGTGTATGCACCTCCTACAATAAGATAATGTGACACTCCTATCCCGAAATAAATGTCTTAGTTTATATTCTGTGAAAAAATAAGGAGAATGTTGAGACACTGCTGCCCAAGGACTGCTCTGTATCTGGTAGTGTGATCGCGTCCCGGGATATTGGTCAGTTTATTGAGGATCTAAGGTAGGTTCGGGCAATGGGTTCAGACCCTCGTACCATGAAATTTGTTATTGCACTTGAGATAATCCTGGGACGAAGAAAGAGACCTGGGCTTCGAAATATGGGTGGACGGATTTAAAGCTGCTGGCTTTGATTGTGAAGCAGCCTAAGACCATGGCTGATTCGAAGGCGAAATCCGAGGTAGCATTGGAATCATTCCTGAACAAACTAAGGTGGAGTGCAGATGATATTGCTAGGTATCCAAGTCTTCTGACTTGCAACTTTGAGAAGAGAAATTGTTTCGAGGTTTTCTTGAGCAAGTATGTGAAAAGGTATGAAGAAATCTTGCATCTTCTTGAGGTACTGAATTTTTCATGAACAGGCTGGAATGGACGGCAGATGATCTTGCCAGAAATCCTGCTGTTCTAGATGCAGTCTCGAGAATAAATTTTTGCCAAGGTTTCAAGTACTTGAACTTTTGGTATTCAAAGGTTTTTTGAAGGAGATACCCACAAGTGCAAACCATTTCCCTTGCTGAATCTGCATTTAAGGTATATGAAAACAGTATGGGATTGGTTGTTGATTAAACAATGCATGTTTATTGTTGAAACATGTCAGATGCAAACTGCTTAATTCTTCTTGTAGGCTCATTTTTCTCTTCCCTTGCAAGTAAAAAAAGTGTATCATTAATTTCTTTCAAGATTTGGTTGAACCTGTTAATAAGTTTGGCCGTGAACATGGAGAGTTCCGATGCTCGAAAAGTGGTGTGATCATTGCTAAGAGCATGAAAACTTTCCCTGAATGGATAACAATTTGATTCACAGCATATGCTGGAAATTCCTTAGTTTCTGTTTTGATGGACAATATATTTAGTAGAAAATCACAAGATTTCTTTAAAGGAATCCCCAATGGATAATTCCATTGAATCGTTCACAATCATTACCTACATACATTCCGAGAACCGCAAAAGACTTAATAGACATTTTAAGGGCAGATACAGAGCAACCTACCTATACAGATCCCCCCATCAGAAAACAAAGTGGACATTTTACATCTGTTGATGCATGAGGCCAAACAAAATGAGAGATCCCACTGCACAAAATTGCTGAAAACAGCACTTCTTGGATCATATTTGAGGTATCAACAATTAGCCAAAGCTTCACCTTCACCTTCTTCCTCCTGTTCACTCTCCTTTCCTGCCGCTAACCTAACTGACTTAATCTTCCCAGATTTCTCAATCAATTTAACGCCCCTGTGCCGGAAAAAATCAAAGTCAAAATACTGAATGACGGAGTTCCAGCAAAATTGAATGAGACTTTCTCAAGTCCCATAAAACTTGTGCTGATATGATACCGGAGCCAACTTTATACAAGTATCGTGTTAAACGTCTCAAGTTTTATTATTTCCTAGAAGGCATGGGCTAAGAGGTTGAAAAATAGACAGTTGAATGTTAATACTCACCTAGCAATTCGTGACTGTATTGGAACATCGCAAACCTTAACTCGATTCTCTTTACCCCTATGGCTTACAAGAACCACTTGTTCATCGCTTTCCCCATTTTCTATTTCAAAGAAAAAACAAACAGATCTTACGGCTCGGATTAAGCATAAGAGTCAAAATTCTAAAATTACTTGAGTTGAAAGGTTTCCAACCAACTATCATGAAACATTACCAGCTAATGAACACCCAACCACAAAAACTGCTGCCAGAGGGTCCTCCGAGGAAAACTGAAAACAGAGGAACAAAAATGATACACAAGAAGCTAGGTAAACAAAATAATAATAATGCATTTGAGTATCAATAAAACTTCATTCAGTAAAGGCATACCTTGTATCCCAGCACACCAGCCTTATTCGTGGGTGATGAGCGTAAACTATTAAGAGGAACCCGCTTTCCGAAACCACTCTGAGACACAAACAACAGCCATGGACCAGAATCGGCCTCAGGTCTGTGGAAAAGATCGTAAGCAAAAAAGATATTAGATGCAAACAACTGCTGCCAATGCATGGTAATGATCGAATACATTTCTCCAAACACCCACAAAAACAATTCAGGTTTCTAAGAATTGAAATCATTCTTACAAACACTAATGACAAGCAATCATGATCTAGTTGGTTCAGATCCCAGTCATGTCAAAAATTCTACGGACAAGTTAATAGCAGCAAAGTTTCTATTAGGAAATTACTTGCTCTCCGAAACCATTTCCATGAGTTTCTGGACTGCAGCTGGTATAACGTCTATACTTGCAATCTTATCCTCCCTATTCAGTGTCATTGCCAAATCACCCCTGGTAGCTCTGCCTACTGCTCGAATCTGAGTCAATACCGATCACACAGATTTATACAGAAATATTTTGGGCTTGAAAAGCATTTCAGTATTTTAGTTGTGTGGGATGGAAGGGGTGGCAAAATGAAAAACTTACATTCTCACAGGAACTTAAATTAACCCTTCCATTTTGTGAAGCCAAGGCTACAAGGTCGTCGTCCGAACAACAACAAACCGATTTTAGTTCATCACCAGGAACCTGTCAGGTTAATGTTCGTCAACTATAACAAGTGTACATTTAAGGAACAACTACTTACAAGCTAAGATACAAGAGGACAAACCAACTGAATTGCTATGATTCCTGTAGATCTGATAGCTGAGAAAACATTCAAAGGTACTTTCTTGATGTAGCCGTTCACCGTAAGCATAAGCAGGAGCTGATCCTCAGCAAACTTACTAATTGGAACAATTGATGTTATTCTCTCACCATTGGTTAAAGATAAAATCTGAGTCAAGCATAAAACCAATTAGGAAACCTTTAGCAATTAAGGAAATAAACATCACCAGTGACTAAGGTACTGGAAGGATAAACACCTGAACCAATGGTGTGCCAGCAGCTTTGTCGGTGCACTCTGGAATTTTATATGCACGAGTTGAGTACACTATTCCCTTATCACTGCATACATATTTTTTACAACACATTATTAAGCACACACACAAAAACAAAGCAAAACAAAAAACTATATGAGACACAAAGGCAACATTCACAACCATGGTAAATAAATGAACAAAAAAGTGGAGCTAAATGGCAGTTTTAAAATCAAAATAACATGAAGATATAATTTTTCCAGCTTAATGCATCAAGATAAGTCCAACCTGATGCTCATCATCTATACCAAGACTACATGCTATGAGATTACATCTTCAAATGTAAGAAAGATGTAATATAATCCGTGCACCAAATTTATTTGAAAGAATGCAATAGAAACAAATTGATATCTAGACAAACTACAACACTAATAGGCGGGTACAATGTATATGCTCACAACTCCTATCACAATTGGTTGCAAGCTAAAAGACGAATATGTGAGATGATAATATTAAGTTGACAACAGAATCATTAAAGAGAAAATAATATTGAATTTATCGGACTCTTATACAGCATAAATCAAATTCTTTAAGTTCCATATATCTTCTAGGATGAGGCAAGACTGATGAAATATTTAAGGTATAGAACATAAGTTTCCCCTCAGAGGATGCATTCACAGTAAAAGCACTCTTGACACTCTAAGGATTGAGTACCTACAATGACATACCTAAAAGAGATGCATATCAGATGAAACTGTGACAGTTCAATAATTTAACCTCATAAAAATCAGAGTAGGTGGGAATCATGTGCATAAACAGGGCATGAAAAAATTGTCAAGAAACGAGGAGGCAAGCTATGAAGAAACAAACGATTTTTTTACTAGATGGTATAATCTATTGTTATTAATTTCTATACATAGAACAAGTTTATTTCTGCAAGGCTAGTAACTATTTGATCTCGATCACATTTGCGTCAAGGATTGGGCCTACCCTCATGATACGTCCAGTATTCATGCATTTAATTAGAACTCTTAATTCAATGAAGCTATATAATAAATAAATAAAAACTTCCTCTATTGTGGGGGAAAATAAGATCAGGAAAAAATAGACTAGAAGTACCTGAAACACAAGATATGATCATGTGCTTGACATAAAATTGTGTCACGAGTTTGAAGATTAAAGGAGCGAGGCTCCATTCGCTTAATATAACCTTTTTCACCAAAGACCTGAAATTTTGAGCAAGCAAATTCAAATGAAGATGAGTTCTTGATATACGCAAAAAAAAAGTTAAACATGGATCTGATCCATAAACAATGACGATAAGGTATACTGTAGAAATATCAGTTATAATACAAACCAGTAGAATTTCTTTATTTGGAATGGCATTTATCTCTCCAAGTTGACCATTATCATTGACATCCAACATTGAACGCCTCGGAGTGGAAAATTTGTTCTTCAACTCGATTGCTTCTTCTTCTATCAACTAAAGATTGAAAGAAAAGAGAAAACACAACAAAGAAGTAATTAACTTAGACATCAGGAGAGGGTGAGATTAAAATCAATGAACCTTGAAGCAACGCAATAACAAAAACAAAACCATTGCAGATTTTTTGCTGTGAAGATGCCTATAAAGTATAAAAAACTACAAGCCTACAACAAATCAAAGATAATAATGCAACAATCAACACGTGTATCAAAACATGTGTACGTATCACAAGCACAAACGCATCCAAATGTCACAACATATGAAGCACGAGTACCAGGTACGGTACATACGCAGTACTTCTGTACAGCTAATAATCAAAAACCCTAGTTACAGGTACGTGTGTACTTATAATTAAGATTTATAAATATGTATGTTAAAAACATCAATTAAATCATCACTAGTGGCTATCAACAAATTAAAAACAGAACATACTAAACAATACACAATCACAATTAGAATATAAGACTTGATGCACCAATTCTCTATTCTAGGGTTGCATAAGTTTAACTTATTTATTCTTATTAGAACAATATAGTTTCAAAAAAAACTGAAGTACCCTAGAAATATCCATGTTATATTTTGACTGTAGCACAAAAGTACCCAGAAGAAGAACACTATTCACTTCATTTGGGGATGTACTATGTAAGTACCCAGAAGTGCAAGAAACCAGCACGGTTACATCATCCTCTTAGGAGTATCTGTGCTTCATATGTCATAACTTAGGTACAACTAGTGGTGGGATGAAATGTTCTAGACTTGCCAAGACTACAAAAAATGGTGGGAGTCAAAATGCAAAACCAAACAACTTATAAACAACTTGGTGTTGACTCAACAAATAGTCTTCATGCATACTACAAAAATGGTACCAAATCTTGACCACGTCATTGTTGGGAGAGAAATGCAACCAGAGAATGCAGCTATAAACTATATATCAACTCCCACAAACAAGTAACAAGCATTCCAGATATGTCAATAATCTGATTACAAATGCTAGCTTACTGCGTTTAAAAAATATACCATAATACAAACAAGCCTTTTGGAATATGTTTAAAAGATACCTGTAATATGTTTTCCCTGCATGACAAGAGTTTCTCTAATTTTGAAATTTGCTCCGTCAAGGATTTGCATTCATCAACAAACTTTTGGCTCTACAGAATATACAAAAGTAACTCTTATGTGACATTAGAGACAGTTTTCAAAAGAAAGAATCTCAAGCAAACAGAAAGTATGACTATCACGGCAATAGTTTATGTGCACCTCTAGAGCGTTAACTCTTCTCAGGTTTAAATCTAATATGGCATCAGCTTGTTTTTCAGATAGACGAAACTCTGCAGCAGCAGCAGCAGCAGCAGCAGCAACAACAACAGTAAAAAGATGAATCAATTACACTTCATAAAATCCTTTAAAAGTTTACAAAAGATTGTTAAGTGGAAGACCCAACTAGTATATCAAGTGGCCCCAAACATCGTGGAAGGATAGACAGAGTGACCGTCAAGCTTAAAGCTCTTGCAGAAAGATCACTGCAGAACTTTTCAAATCCCGAAACAAGAAAATGCAACTGAACTATGTCGTTGTACTTCCATATTTCAGATGTGTTTTATTTCTTTCTATTCAAACAAGTACGAGTGAATGAGACCACGAATATGAAAATCACTCCAAAACAATTCTTCTTAATATTCTTGACAAATCAAGCATCAGTAACTGAAATTTCTTCATTCTTTCTTTTTTTCTTTTTTAAGTGAAAATGGGAACATTAATTAGCTAGAAGATCAAAGGGACATAAAACTCCACCGAGCTGGCATGTTTGTTAAATTAAAATAGAGACAAGTCACCAAATTCCAGAGCAATAGCAGAAGCATATAGTGCGCTATACTTGAGTACAATGAGCCCTATCAAGGAAATTAAAAATATAAGATAAAGTAGCAAGGAACATGAAGAAAGTGCTCTAAAACTGAGGGAAGCTTACCATTCCTTAGACTTGCTAATGCCATAGCTTGACTTGAAGCTGCTCTAATCACATCAATTACTCGATCCAGATTATCATGCCCAATAAGGATGCCCTAAGGTTAAATCAAACATACATAAGCCACTGAGCATGGGAACTTCAACGGTGTTTGGACATCCGATACACACAGCAATCAAAATGTCCGAGGCACAGAAGGAACAATAGATCTTGTAGATCACAAGTCTTATATTATATAAAAGGAAAGATAGATACATAAAGGCACAACACATTAGATAAACACAAAGGAAGGCTAACTTCATTTGAACTGTTATAAGGACCAACAGTATGAAAATACACGCAAAGAAAAATATTTTTTCTCTCAGTCGGATGACCAAATGTTTATTACCACTCACATTGAAGATAGACCAGAACATACCTCAACAATATGTCTTCTTTCCCGTGCTTGTGAAAGCTTATATGAGGCACGTCTCTCAATAACAGAGCATCTGAAGTCCAAAAATGCCTGTTATTGATACAAGATTTTTAAGAAAATCAGTACAGATGTAAAATAAATTCCTAAGGAATGGAATAGGCAGTACAGATGTAAAATATATTTTTAACAGGCAGGTATGGAATAGGCAGTCTCCCAAATTTTTTATTCACATAATACTTTAATATTACAATCATCAAACTATATCATACTATTATCCTTTCAGAACTTAAATTCATCTAGCTATTCATACTCATTTGCCATTAGGTATCTGGTTTTTCAAGGTTAGAACTTAAAAAATATGAAGGATCAAGGAGAAGGAAGAAGAAAGCATTAACATAACATCACATACCAATGCACAATTTGTTTGTTTGTGTGTGTGTGTGTGCGCGTGAAAGAGAGAGAGAGAGAGAGAGAGAGAGAGAGAGAGACTTGACACTTCAAGTTACCTGGAGCACTTCCTTAAGACCCATTAGTTTAGGTTGTCCGTTGAAAATGCTGTGTTAAACATAAGAAGAATTTCAGTACTCAACAAGCAATAGAATTTTGGAAACATTATAACAGCAGATGAATTTAAGATGTACATACTCTATAATATAAAGAAAATAGTAAACTGAAATAATTTATAAACAATAAAATACACAACATTGTGACAGCATCTCTCCACAAGCAGAGGGAAGGTTGCACACAATGGTGGGAGCCTCTTGAATTGGGTCACCCTTTTTTAATATAAGAGACGCCCCCTTCTTGAGACCCTGAACTGAACCACTACTTTTATTGAATCAAATTTCTAATTCAAAAGTTCAACTTATGCTACACATTCATTAATACATTTCAATTCTGTTAGCTGACAAAAGTACCAAACACTAGTTAGGTGATACAGATTTTCTCAACTTCAAAATGATTATGTACATGAAAGCAACACCTTGAGCTTCTAACTTATTTTGAATTTAAATAGAATCACTCACCTGACCATGTTGCAGCTAAAACTAGACTGGAGGGCAGTGTGGCGATAAAGATTATAAAGGACAACTGACGGATCTGATCCAAGTTTAAGCTGGAAAGGAAAAATTATCCCATTATAAAATGAAACAAATCAAAAAATAAAATTGTAACAACAAATCATCCTCAGTGCACAAAGGTCCTTCCTATATACTTCATAATATGCAACTCATCAACAAGTCATTTTCTTAACAACTGGTAAATAAGAGGAAGAGTGCAACAATTAATACTCGCATACCTCAATAACTATACGCATTCCAGTTCGATCACTCTCATCCCGGATATCACTTATTCCCTCCAAAATCTGTTCATGTAAAAATAATAAGAATATCAATCTTCTTTCAAGTACGAGTGAATTTAAGTAATCTAAATATATAGCGTAATTCAGAATAAAACAAGTTAAATTATTGAGATAATATTGTACACTAGCACATCGCAAGGTAAAAAAATGGAATATGTTGTGACATTTAGGAGTGCAATGTAACTAAAGACAATCTGCAATGGGAAAATTAGGGGGGGGGGGGACAACAAAATCAAAAATCATTTGGAAAGTCTAAATCTTTAGTGTTTTTTAATTTCTTCATATTTTCAATCAGGACCCAACCTTTACATATCAAATATCAAATTATAGTATTTCTCTGAAAAGATTTACCAAATTACAATTACAATGTAATGTCAAAGAATAGCATAGAACTTGTAAATATTTAGAATTTTCAATTTTATCAAACGAAGGAACAATTATTGGGTAGAACATGAACTAAAGACTCTTTCATAAATGTCAAAATGACATACAATAGAACATTTTTTTGTGGAGAATCACAAATTTCAACATTCACATCCGCCGATCTTATTAAAGAAACCGTCAAGTATTCTTCCACCGAGGAAGTCAGATGAAGGTCATCATTCTTTGGAAAGCTATTGTATTGTAGAACTTGGGACAATCACTTTCCTTATACTCTAACAACGGCCAAGAACAGATAAGAGAAGAGCGCCATCAACAGACACATTTAGTAACATAGAAAGAACGAAAGATGCACTGAAAGACCAGGTTTCATGCTGAGGAAAACCTAAATAGAAGACAAACAAAGGTGCCAAATAGACAAAAAAAAAAACATACCATGAATAGATACATCAGTTATCGATTAGCATATTCATAGTTCATACAACGCAAAGATCAAATTACAGTAATAATTCTCTATACTAATACAGTCTACACAGTAAATAAGTTCAATTTCAAAGAAAAAATATAGTTACTTAGCATCTCTATCCAACCTCAGCTTCATATATATTGGTAACAGTCTATATGTTCCAATCTACTTACAGTTACAATGTCAGTGTGCTCTATCAAGGTACATCTATCCATTTAACATCCTTATTGCATCATCATATATCAATAACAACATTACCTTGTCCTCCACAAGTTCAGCAATCTTCTCCACAAGGGATGCTTTGTTTGTCTGGTAAGGGATCTGTCACATACAAGCAAATAAATACACTCACCGGCACCTTTACAAAACAATTTAGCAAAACCAGACCTCCCTAAAGCAAGAGCCAACCAAGATAATCACCTCTTTTATCACGATTGCAGTTTGCTTTGTTTCAGAGTCAAGTAACTCAACATCAGTTTTCCCTCTGACTACAATACTCCCCCGCCCAGTTTGGTAGGCCTCTACGATACTTGACAAAATAACCAAAGATCAGAACATCCATCAAAACCAAGTAAATGTTCAATTTCACGAGCTGTAGGGGTAGCAAAGCAACCAATTTGGTACAAGACAATCTGTATAAGGTTATGTAGAAGGGAAAAAATACACTGATTCTTGTTTACTATAAATCTTCCCAGCACAACAGTGTTTGCTTGTGCAAAGTAATAAAACTGAACATACCCACTATTCCCCATTATCAGTCCTCCAGTTGGAAAGTCTGGTCCAGGCATGTATTCCAACAATTCTTGCAGCTACCATATAGAGGGGAAAAAACATGTTAGTATGTTTTTATTCATTAAGATACATGATCTCTCTAATTTTTCCCTTAACTCACTTCTTCTATGAGGCCTAAACCTGAAATAGTGACCAAAAAAGGATGGCAGAGAGCAAACAAACTGGCAGCTATTAACTTTCTATTTTCTAATCATAATTCTTTTTTCTTTTTCTTTTTTAAGAAGATCTACTTCATATTAAATACTATGGAAAGAGAATATTCTATCTTGGTTCAGCAGAAGTATCACTTGAAAAAAAATATATTAAATAGCAAACTCTTTCACCCCTTGGCAATAGTAGGAAAACTTTCAAATGTATAAATCTGAAGAAAAAATGAGAATAAATGCAGCATTTAGTCTTTATTCTTTTTCATTTTTCCTTTCTTCATATCTTATCAATGAGTTGATGTGAAATTGTAACATAACGCCTCTGCAGCCTTGGCAACGGGGCTTTACTGTTTAGGATGGTGATATTTCAGATACATTCAAGTTTTAAAGCAGTTTTAACTTTTCAGGAATGTTTTGGACTTCAAAAGATAGAGATATTGCAGTGAGAACACTTCACAGTAAAGTCGTGTCAATCATGGAATAAGATGATAGAAAAAAACAGCTTTCGTTCAAACACAAACAACCATTGAATCTCTGAAACCGGCGTCTTGTTGCCAAGGTACGGATATAAAACTCTTTCGGAGAGTTGAGTAAATCAATAAAAATTAAAATGAAAGAGTTCAAAGATTTACCAGGAAAATACATCATAATATTTAACTTGATCCAAACAAGAACTAGATGGTTGCAAACTTACTGTAGCTTCTGGATTACGAATCAGCGCACAAAGAACATCTACCAACTCCCCAAGGTTATGTGGAGGAATGTTGGTTGCCATGCCAACCTGAATTTTTTTTAGCAGTAATTGGAAACTATGAATAACAATTGGGGAAGGAAAAGAAAGGAAGAATACATACAACCCATTGAGACTAAAAGCATGGTATACTACTAATGAGAAAAAATTACCGCTATACCAGAAGAACCATTCAATAACAAGGTTGGAAGCCGAGCAGGTAGAAGTGATGGTTCTTTCTGTGAGTTATCAAAATTTGGAACAAAATCAACCTGCAAAAAAAATAGCATGACGCATAAGCATGTTGGTCAAAGAATTAAAGCATGGAAACTATGAATTACAAGGACATATGAGGAATATCACCCACAGTATCCTGTTCTATATCTGCCAATAACATTGCTTCTGTGAGTGCCTGCACAGATAAACCGAAGCAAATGAATATCACTAGAGATGATTGCACGCCTCAGCTACAGCACATGACAACAAAAAGCCTCTTCTCAAACTGTTCCGCTCAGACATACAAATCATTTATCAAACATATTTTGGATCATCAACGTGAGTCACACTTCTCCAATCATCAAGAACAGGAACACTAAAATCTTATAACTTTTTCATGAGCAATGGCCTAGCAACATTATACACAACCAATAAACACGTTTCTACAGCAAACACATTTCTACGACAGATAAATCTACTTAGTTTGGATATGTATGACATGTGATCATATAACACTATATGAACATCATAGAATATAGGGAAAAGGTTTTACAATGAAGTACAAATGAGAAATAGATAGCTTAAGTATATGTCTGTTAGGAGAAAAGAACATATCAGCATACTTGCAATCTGCATTCTGTATATCGCATTGCAGCAGGAGGATCTGCATCAATTGAACCAAAATTCCCATGTCCTTGGATGAGCGGGCAGCGTAAGGAGAAATCCTGAAATAGCATTATTAAGTGATCAAGGAACAGATAAAAAAATACTAAGAGTAGCATTCAGATAGTTTGAGGTGACTTCAAACTGAGGTTACAGCACTAAAGATGGAAGTATGCACAAAGATCTCTCCATTTAACATGATAACACTTATACGGTTAAGTATGAGGGAGGATATGATAGTGAAACCTGATGGTTCGTGAAACATAAAACACCCAGTGATATATCACATACACAAAAGTTCGATGACCTCAAAATGAACCCTCACTGATACTTCTTTAGAAAGAGTTAATTACACAAATCACATTGCTACCTGTGCCATTCGAACCAGTGAACCATAAACAGCAGTGTCGCCATGAGGATGGAATTTACCTAGAACCTGCAAACAAAATATAATATTTAACTAACAGTAACAGATATGATAAAATATCACATCTGAAAAAGTAAGAAACGTGAAAAGTTCGATTTCAACCTCTCCCACAATCCTCGCACATTTCTTGAAAGGTTTTCGCGATGAAATGCCCAATTCATGCATTGCAAACCTGTAGTTGGCAATTTGGCAGGAAGTTAGGTTACTTTGTAGTTGATAACATATAGTATGTAGATATTTCCAAACAAACACACCCACACGATCGCATGCTTAACAAGCAGGGTGTGGAAATTACGAAACAAAAATGAGGAGAACAAAATAAGTTCACTCACAGAACTCGCCGGTGCACCGGTTTCAAGCCATCTCGGACGTCAGGCAGTGCGCGACCAAGAAGGACGGACATTGCATAAGACATGTAAGCCTCTGTTGCCTCCGAGTGAAGTTCAGCCGGTACAATCCTTCCGAAATCATCATTTCTGTCATGAACCTGCACGTTCCCGTCTCCGAGACGCTCTTCGCCTCTCTCCACCTTCTCGTGTTCGTCTGTGCTGCTCGCTCTCGAAGGCTGGTCACTGTGGGAGGGAGGGATGGAGTAGAACCGGGGATCGGAAATGCCGCGACGGAAGCTGTGCAAGCGGGAGGAAGTGGGAGCGGTGACGACGGCGAGCTTGCGGCGGAGGAAGGAGGAGAAGCGGACGCCGGAGGAGAGCGCCATGAACAGAGGTCTTTGGAGGGTTTTGAGTTGAAAATGGAAGGTACTGTTAAACCCTAGGGTTTTTGGAGGGATGTGGTCTGAAGTGGTGAATGCGCGCTTAAAATAAGGTTTTCGACATTTGATATTTGTGCACGTGGTGAGCTCGTGACTTGCTTTTCTATTTACCGTTACAGGTGATTTTTTATGACTTTCTATAATTTATGTAAACAAAATACATTTTTACATTTTTTTTTCCATTTGCATAACATATCCACTTTATTATAAAAAATTAAATATATGTATCCATTTTTACTTATTAGTACTTTATGCATGGGAAGACAAGAATGTAAATTTAATATCGCTTAGATGATGTAGGGTTTAAGTTAAAAAGTGCAAGTTAATTCTACGTTATGTCGTTTATTTCATAATAATAAAATATATCGCAGATATTGAATTGAATACTTTTATTCTAATAATCCAAAACTATGATAAAGAAAATAAGTGTCCAAACTATTACAAACGGTCATGCATTTTCTGAATTTAATAAAATAAATTATTGAATTTACCAACAAAATTTAAAATAGCTTAGTTGTTGTGAGAGTGCGATTTAAAATCGCACTGTGAGAGAAGTCTCGAATGTGCAAAAAGTTGGCCTAGACACACTCTTAGCATATATAAAAGAAATTAAACTAATTAAATTTAAGATTAGTAAACTTTAGTCATCCTTTGGTGTTGATTATACCAATTAGTAATTCAAATGTAAATAAATGGACACTCCTTTTCAAATTGAGATAATATTTTAATTTGGCCTACTTTATTTATTAGTGTTACAAATTCATTCATCTTGTTAGTTAACAATTGTCATATAAAATATAAATTGGCTATGTGACATTTTATTTGAAAATAATAGAAAAAAAAATATTTCAACTGAATTTGGGCCTTACATGGGCTAGAATTTGTCAAGTCATGGCCCAATCCATCAAGAGCTCAGTGTCATTGTCATTTGTCACTGGACGCAAAATAGTAAAAAGTTGGGGGGTAAAAATGTCAAAACAGTGAACTCAGACAGACTCGCTTTCTGAGTCGCAACTCGACTCGTCCAAAAAAGCAATCAAATTTGGGAGCTCCATCTCGTCTTCAACAATCTCTGGAACACATCAAAAACCCTAACGCTCGCAAATTTCGCAGACCCTCAACTGCCCAATCCGCTGCCCAGAGCTCCTTCTTCTACCCGGTGAGTCATTTCACAACAATTTCTTATTTATTTCTTCCAGAAATGCCATAAACGGTAGGGCCTTTTGTCCTCAGAACCGCCAAAATGCTGGCTATGTGACCGTTGGCTAGATGCATTTGTGATTTTTGAGCTTCTTGCGCTTTTGGAATGAAAGTCAAGTTTCTGGGAAGTGGAAAGAGGAAAACTTTTCCAGTAAATGTTTTGTAAAATTGCGTTTGTTATGAGCTGTGGTTGATTGGCATCGGTGCTTACTGTGGAACTGTAATGTGTGTGTGTTTGAAACTGAATCTGATTAGTTGTGCTTGCCACATTGTTAGATTGGCTCAAAGTTCTTGATTCTTGCTCAATTATGTGGTATTGATTTATTTGAAGAATTAAAGTAAATTTGCCTTGAATATGGATTTTTTTTATTATTTTATTTAGCTTTCTTGATAAGTCAGTGATTTGTATAGCATGATCATTATTGTAGCATGGGTTTGTGAATTGTTTTCAGACTGATTAATGGGTTGCGGGAGAAGATTTTATGGCTCCAAATATGTTTTATTTATTTCTTACAGTATGTATTTTTATTTATTTATGTAATTTAATTGTAAAATGGCATTCACAATTTCATTGTTTTCTACTGAATCATTAATGTAAATTATGAATTTCATGTAGGCCTTTGATAGAATTGCTTTCTTGGATCCGCTGTCTACTTTTTATGACACGGACAAAAGAAAAGAATTCCCCTAATATCCGTACATTTGATAGATGCTCTAGTCTTGCTTTTGAGTAACTGGAAGTCTTTTCAGCTGTTTAGAGTTATAGAAGTGGATACTTGGTTCAGGCTGTTTTCGATTTTATTTTCAGTATTTGAAGCATGAGGAGCTGGTTATAGCCTGTCCTGAAGAGGACAATACATGTGTTTGTATCACACAGGAAACTGGAAACAGGCATGGATGCTGAAGTGATAGATGCTGAAGGGGAAAACACTGGAAGTTGTGTGCTTGGAAATGCTAACTCGGACAAGAATGGAAAACAGAATGTGACTGAAAGTTCTTCAGAGATAGAGGTTCCCAATCAAGATTATGATGGGGCTAAACCGCAGGTTGGGATGGAGTTTGAATCAGAAGATTCTGCTAAGACCTTCTATGATGCATATGCCAGGAGTGTTGGTTTTAGCATACATGTTGGTCAGTTCACTCGTAGTAAGCCAGATGGGCCAATTGTGAAATGGGATTTTTCATGTTCCAGAGAGGTTTTCAAAAGGAAGAATATTGAAAGCTGTAATGCAATGTTTAGAATAGAGAAAAATGATGGTGAAAATTGGATTGTTACAAAATTTGTGGAGGATCATAATCATTCTTTGGTAACTCCAGCTAAGGTCCATTATCTTCGACCCCGAAGGCATTTTGCAGGTGCTACGAAGAATGCTGCTGAGGCATTGGACAACACTAATGATGTTTATGTTTCCATGGATGGAAACCATGTTTCTTTTGAGCCAAACCGCGGAGTTAGGAGTGTGTCCCCTGTAGAATTGCATCACCCAACCAGGGCTGTGGGGCCTGCAAACTATATTCGACCTTGTAGCCAAAAGAGAACCCTTGGAAGAGATACCCACAATCTGCTTAACTATTTTAAGAAGATGCAGGCTGAGAACCCCGGTTTCTATTATGCTATACAGCTTGATGATGATTACCGCATGACTAATGTCTTCTGGGCAGATGCAAGATCGAGGACAGCTTATCGTCATTTTGGTGATGCGGTTATTTTTGACACAATGTATAGGCCCAATCAATATCAGGTCCCATTTGCTCCATTCACAGGTGTAAATCATCACGGTCAGGTGATTCTGTTTGGTTGTGCACTTCTTTTGGACGAGTCTGAGTCTTCCTTTACTTGGCTTTTTAGAACCTGGCTTTCTGCAATGAATGATAGAGCTCCAATCTCTATAACCACAGACCAAGATAGGGCAATACAAGCTGCTGCTGCACAGGTGTTTCCAAGAACTCGGCATTGTATTTGCAAGTGGCACATCTTGAGAGAAGGCCAAGAAAGGTTGGCTCATATATACCTCGCTCATCCTTCTTTCTATGGAGAGCTTTATAGCTGCATTAACTTTTCTGAGACAATTGAGGATTTTGAATTGTCCTGGGGCTCTCTTCTTGATAAATATGACCTCCAGAAGAGTGAGTGGCTTCAGGCAGTGTTCAACGCTCGCAAACAGTGGGCTCCAGTATTTTTTCATGACACTTTCTTTGCTGCCCTTTATTCAAACCAAGGAATTGTATCCTTCTTTGATGGGTACGTGAATCAGCAGACGACCATACCACTTTTCTTTAAGCTGTATGAAAGAGCGTTGGAACGCTCCTTAGAAAAGGAAATCGAAGCAGACTACGATACAATCTGCACACCACCGGTGTTGAAGACACCATCACCTATGGAACAACAGGCAGCAAACCTTTACACTAGGAAGGTTTTTGCAAAGTTTCAGGAGGAATTAGTGGAAACTTTTGTGTATACAGCAAATAAGATTGAGGATGATGGGTTGACCAGTCAATTTCGGGTTGCAAAATATGAACATGATCACAAGGCATTTATAGTTACACTGAATATTTCTGAGATGAAGGCCAGTTGCAGCTGTCAGATGTTTGAATACTCAGGCATTCTTTGTAGGCATATATTGACTGTGTTCACTGTGACAAACGTACTTACCCTTCCTCCCCATTACATATTGAAGCGATGGACGAGAAATGCCAAATCGGTATTTGGGTTAGACGAACAAAATGTAGATCCACTAAGTGTTGATATTCTAACTTTGCGCTTCAACAATCTTTGTCGTGAAGCTATTCAATTTGCAGAGGAAGGATCAGTTGCTGAAGAAACTTATAATGTAGCAATGAGTATTCTAAAAGAGGGTGCTAAAAAAATTGCTTCTGTGAAGAAAAGTGTTGCTAAAGTTACGCCTCCTAGCTCTCAAGGCAGTGGGAATATTCTGGAAGATAACAAGAAAATCCCTTCATCGGCTTCAGAAATGGCCCCGTCATTGTGGCCATGGCAAGATGTGATGCCACATCGCTTTAATCTCAATGATGTTGGAATTCCAGTTGCCGATTTGAACCAGCCTAGCATGACCTCTGTGTCTATTCACCGTGATGGTGGCCCTCCTGCTAATGCGGTATAAGACTGCACATTTCTTTGTTCTTTTGTGTTATTACTGTACCTGCTATCTTTCGACATGTGTAGTGTAGGTATTGTTTGAATGATTTTTTGAATATCTCTTACTGATGTAGGTGGTTCTTACATGTTTTAAGTCCATGACTTGGGTCATAGAAAATAAGAACTCGACACTTGGTGATAAGGTGGCAGTCATCAACATGAAGGTATACTTTTCTTTTACTCTGTATCTGAGTCATGTCTGACAATTGCAGTAGACCCTTGAAGGACTGCAAGCTTTCAGTGATGTATTTATTAGATACAGTCATCTGTTGAGTGTTAAATATTTCAGAACTTCAATTAAGAAATATCTTATAGTTTAAAAGAGAGTAGCTGTATCTTCAAACTACCTGTTTTCTGTTTGTGTTTCTGATGCGTCCTTTTAAGGCATCACTTTGCCCCTTTTCCTGATATTAGTTATGTTTCATTATTGCTGATAAGAGTGGGTTGGAGAGAAAGGATTTCTTTTGTTGTGTTATAAATCCTTATTTTCTTTTTATACTCTAATTACTATGCTATAGCTTCAAGATTACGGAAAGACCCCTTCAGGAGAGTCAGACATTCAATTTAGGCTAACAAGGGTCACTCTGGAGCCTATGTTGAGATCTATGGCCTACATCAGTCAGCAGCTCTCAGCACCTGCCAATAGAGTAGCTGTCATCAATCTAAAGGTGAGTGAATTGGATTTTTATACTATTGATTTCTGGAATTTCAAAACTTGAAGATGGTTTCATTTAGTGTTTTATGACATTATAACTTTGTTTGAGTAGAATAAAATAAATTGATGATTCTAAATGGATTAAATATCATTTGACCTATGGATTAAATTACATACATAATGGTCTCAACCATATCATGCCTATGCACAAAACTGAATAGCTTGACTTACTCAGATATAATAGTATTATTGCATGCTTGGATCTATTTATGTTTGTTATCTTCTGCAATGAAATATTGAATTAGATATCGGGTCTCATTGCCTCAGGTGGTAGTGCAATCACCTTCTCCTGTGATCTATGAACTTACAAAATAATCTAGATCACGATGAATCCATGTTTAGGGTGATGCATCACAAAAGCCGTACATCTTGTATCACCTTGTAATGTTTATTGGTATTTGTTTGTACGAGTTATAAAAAAATGTTCATTTAATGTCCAGTTGCCTTACAATACTACGCAATATGTATTCTATATGGACTGAGAAGGATCATGATTCTGTCTTTCTCCACATGGAACTGAGAATCATCATTTCATATTACATGTTAGAAGAAAGAAAATAAATCTGTTCTCCTCATGGCACGTATTAGCTGACAAGCTCTTGGATCAGCCATTTTTATCTGAAAACATGCTATAATATCTGATAATAACCTTTACTGGTTATCTCGTTAAAAGGATATTGGTTATGAGCTGAACTTAATAGTTAGTGGGTATAGCCTATTGGGTTTCATCTTAAACAGAAAGCATTCTTGGTATTCCTCTTCTTTTCTTCTGCATATAAGCTGTGAGGGCATACACAACTTGTGATTTATTTGGCAACCACACATTTCTATATAATATTGTAGTTTTCCCTCCAAGCCTCTTAAGCTTTTTGAATTTTCTCATTCGGTGTAAGGGAATATATATTTAAACTTATTGTTTATTTGGCTAATACTTGTCAGCTACAAGATACAAACACAACTTCTGGAGAAACAGAGGTGAAATTTCAAGTCTCCAGAGATACATTGGGATCCATGTTGAGGTCAATGGCCTTCATACGAGAACAGCTCTGAAACTGTAAGTGTAGTTACTGTCACATTTCACGCTTTGATTCAACAATCTGCTCCATTCCAAACATGTTATATTTTTTCTTTTAGGAACATTAATGATCTATGTTGTCCCAATTCTTTGTACAGAACAATCTGCTCCATTCTGATGGCAATTCAAGTGTCCCGTTGGCTGGATGATATTCAATTCAGAGCTACCATCACAATATGCAGTAGGCATGAAGGCATGAAGATTTGATTTACTATAATTTGTGTATAATCGCTAATGATCCATTGACGTAAGGATTTTGGTTAGTCGTAGCTAGGCAGGTTACTTGTCTCTCAATTCGTAGATAAATACTTGGTTTACATACAAAGCGAACCATGTCTTGGAAACTCCCATGTAAATGTGAAATTCAGATTCAAAGAAGGAGCATGGTGGAATATATATGTATGTATTTTGGTCTTGTGTACACTCTTGCAGTGAATGCTTTGAAGGACTTGCCTATTCATTTAACAATGATCACAATCTCTCTATGTCACATAGTTATATTTGTTCCAATAACATAACCAGTCTCGCAAATTACCTATTGAATGATACGAGGCATTTACATAGAAAAATGCCGCGAAAATGTCAATGATGACAAAAGAATGTCGAGTTCAGAAAACCACATCACTTGAGGTTCGGGGCAAAATAAAAATGTGGGCTCTTCTTAACATATCATTCAAAAAAATGAGATTTGTGGGTATTTTAAGTATAACAATTTAACTTAAGCTTGTCTCCCTCATTAATATTTAAATTTGTGCCCAATGTTTCTTGTGTGTATACAAACATCATAATTGTCCTTTTATCTATTAATGTTTGATGAGGAGTGCACGTGTGCCCCAATGGGCATAAATTTCAACAGAGTAAACTCAAAATTATTGAAGACTTTAGAGAAAGAAATGGACAAACCAGAGACCACAATTGACACCAAAAAAAAAAGAAGAAAAAGCTTTAAAAAATCTGCCTAACTTTGACTAGACCAATCCTTGAATCCAAAAGAATCACTTCACTCCTTGTCTCCTTCCATGCATTTTTTTCCATCCACTTTCTCTCAACCTTTCCCAAATTTTCTCCCAAGCCAAACACAAGGGGACCACTTTCATGTCTTACAAAAAAAGATGATGTCTCAATA
Source organism: Pelargonium nanum (assembly GCA_036897485.1). Classification (NCBI taxonomy): domain Eukaryota; kingdom Viridiplantae; phylum Streptophyta; class Magnoliopsida; order Geraniales; family Geraniaceae; genus Pelargonium; species Pelargonium nanum. Next base: position 57,946 of record JAYMTF010000038.1, read on the forward strand.
ACATGCAATTAGACTATGCTCAAAAGACTCTTTAGAACATTCAAGAGCTGTTTTCCATATATAGAGTTCTCAGAAAGTCCACACTTCACATGGAGTGTTCTCAGTCATGGTGAGCTATGGCTCCACCAGCTGGAAACATTTATGATTAAAGAAAAGCCAATGCAAGAATCAAAACAAACAGATAATGGAAATGGAAATAGAAATTTTTTAAAGCAACTTTTCTATTCAATTTCCTTGAAAACAAAGACAAGAACCAAGGTTGACAAGTCCAACAGGTGCCTTAAACCAGCAGAATAGCAAGGACTGAGACACTAAACTGCCTAACAGAGCAAAATTTAGCCAACCCAATGGAACAACCACATAAATAGATGTATGTTTATATATGACCTTACTTACCTACTTGCAAACAGACCGTCTAAGCAAACGTTCAACAGCGGTATTGAATTTCGGGTTAAGTTTGCTAGTTCCTTATTAACCGTCATTCAATACTGCTGTGGAAGCAACCTAAAAAAAACCTATACCTGATAAAATATGAAGAAAGTACTTGCAGGAAAGAAACCCGGGTCCTCCTGGGCTGTGGACGGGAATGTATCGAGCAAGAACTATATGTAGAGGATCTCCCGATCACTGACAATATACAGCCTTCTGCCCGATGAGGTTGAGGACACGGGTGCTGCTGGTTTCTTCAAAAGAACCACAATGATGGATCCTGCTTTGCCATAGGATCCACTGTGAAATCAGCAGGAGGCATGCTAAAAGGAGAGCCAAATCTAAAGTCGGACATATTATCCCCGGGATTGGCATTGAACTGATCAAAGCGAAGATCTGCTGACGGGAATACAGATTGATTTAGGGGCATACTGTTTTGTTCAGACATGTTGCTCGTCATTCGAACCCCCTGGCCAAACATGGAGTCATGAAGCTGAAACATCTGGGGTTGTTGTTGCTGCTGGTTACTGTTGTCCAAAACATTATGGTTCCCATTGTTCAAGATTTGGTTATGCTGCAGATTAGAATCATAATACGAGAGAAGCCCAGAAATCATTTTCTTCCCATCTTCGGGAAGCCCAAGTCCTGACACATTGAAAAGAGGAGTCTGTTGGTTCACTTGAGAAGTAGCTGGCTTGGCAGGAACATTGTGCAGAGGGGCCTGGTTCACTTGAGGAGCAGCTGGCTGAGCGGAAACATTGAAGAGATGAGCCTGATTCACCGGAGCAGTAGCTGTGTTAGCAGAAAGATTAAAATTTGACGGTGCCTGGTTCACGGGTGGAGTAGCTGTGTTTGCAGCAAGATTGTATAGAGGAGCCAGGCTCAACGATGAAGTAGCCGCTTTTGTCTGGCCAAATGGATGGTAGTTTGACATTCCGAACCCTTGAGAAGCATTGTTTCGGTATGGGCATCCCATTTGGTGGTTGTTCCTTGAAACTCTATCCAAAAACCCGAGGCATACATCACTGTAAGGGCACTGAGGGAACTCGCAGGTAAAAATCTTGTTATCATATAACTTGCGCATCTGATCAGACGACTCCTTCCTCTTCTGCATGAAATCGGAACTAGTTTCAACAGGCTCTCCCTTGATCTGAGGAGCCAAGGCTGGCACCATACGCCTATCTCCGAGTCCACCATTTCCCATATTGAACATATTGGCATGATCCTGGGGCTTACCCTCCTCTACATCGATGATTTGATCGTCATCCGCTCCTTCAACATCATAATCACTAGTGTCGCTGATGACCATAGACCCATTCCCAACAGCTGAGGCAGGCGGGAACCTATCGGGATATAGCTGGCGCGACAAAACCTCTTCCTGATTAATGATAGCCAACCAAGTGGCGCTTTCCTTGGCAGTCATTTTGTCTTGCAAGCATTTGGACTGGCGAACAAGCTTGCGGATTTTGTCAATATTCGGGGACATATGCTTGATCACTGCCGTTAGAACACTCACCTTCCAAGCTTTCTTCAGGTCATGAGGCTTCTTGTAAGGAGGTGGACCCTGATCCTGGGGTAAGCCCAACTGAGGCCACCATTCCTCACTCCCAGATGGCCACCATGGCGGTGCAACGCCTTTCTCCAATGGGAAACGCCTTTGTGGTGGATCGCAGTGCTGCATAAGAGCCGAGAGAAGCGAGCCAAGGGTTGTGTCTTGGAGCTCTTGCAGGGTATGAGGAGTAGATGCCGGATTGTTGGAATTTTCATTACTTCCCGGGATCAAATGTTCAGCTTGATACTTGGAAATAGCTGCAGGGCCATTCCGATCAAACCTCACCTTCTCCTTCCACCATGCTCGGAGATTGTCAGATGCTCCACTCACCGGTTTCCCCTTCTCGGGAATGATCCCATAGACAAACCCCTGAGCTTTACAAACCTCCATCATTTTCAGCATGTACTTCAAGATGCCATCTTGAGCGCGTGACATCTTCTTCCTACGAGCTTGCTCCTGAGATTGGCGCTGCTTTGCATTGTCCGCAATTTCCTTACCCTTGTTCTGTTCCTTCAGACGCTTGAGAAGCATTCGATCCCTCCACATCCTCCTCTCCAGCTCGTCAACATCCATGTCTTCATCACCTTCGCTATAATCCTCCTCCACAGTTGCCTCGGGTTCTCGTTCTGCCGATGTCTCTCCTTCCCCGCAAGGAATGGAGAACAGATCGAGATTATTACAGAAACCCAAATCTTCAAGAAGTGTCATATCCTCGAACACGAACAGGAGCTAACCCTATTCAGGTCAGCCTGGACTGGTTGATCTCACTTGAATAACAGAAAATTTGATTAAATCTTATCTGAGCCTGAAACTGAACAAGTAAAGGAGCAAGTCAAGAACTGTTCAAAGTATTAGCATCATTACATCAACCAGGTACACTGAATCAACAATAACTCAACTTCTTATGCAAAACTGACAAGGCAAGATACCATTTTTTATATTATAGAAAGGCCAACAATAATTAAGCACATGAGATGAGACAATCATAAAAAATAAGAAAAGGAAAAAAATATTTGCATTATAAAGTGATGCAAAAGAGATTCAATCCCACTCCATTCTCAAACAACAGATAAGCATAACAAAAAACACACCAGAGATCAAACTTGCTATTTGAAGGATTTACATATTGGCTTCACTAACCAACAGGATAAAAACCTTTTTCAAATTAAAATCAATGAACTTGAAACTCTCATGGTGATGAAAAGAAATTGAATTCAAAAACATTCCAAAACAGCAGAAAAACAAAACACCAAAAACCCAACAGAGATCAAGTTTGTTTATTTAGAGAACCCTCAAAATATTTGGTTAATTTTACAGCCTACCATATCAAAACTGTTCCAATGAACTCAAAAAAATCTCCTTTTGGACCGAACCAAACCCAAAAACTTAATCACTTTGAAAAACACTACAAAACAACAGCACCCTCTTCAAAAACTTAAAACATGTTTCCATTAATAACAAAAATGAATAAATAAAAAATCAGACATATCTCTGTACAAATATCACCATCAAAGCCTTTCCTTTTGAACAACTAAACTATCTCCAAAACACAAAAATTCAACAACAAATATCAAATGAATTACACACACAAATAAAAAAAGAAAAACATAAAGAAATCAGAAAATTCAGATCTACCTGCAGCCTCAATCATGAACCAGAACTCAGATTCGAATTCCTATGAATAAGATCTGTTCCAGCCAAAGCAAATTCGACACTAATTAACACAATCCAACAGAGAACAAAAACGAATAAACCAACCAAAAATAAAAATATAAAAACCATCAAGCTTGCTGACCAGAGACCCGAATTTTCACAACTGGTAGTCTACGAAAAAAAAATCCAATTTCGTAAACCCAAAAAAGCTCTGCAGCCGTCTGGAGTCAACACAACTCAACGCGTAAAAAAAAGAAGAATCAAACGTAACAGAGCACAAACAAAACAACCCCGAAACTGTAAACAATTAGCACCAAGAGCTCACGCAAGAAGAAAAAAAAAACGACTACGAGCTCAGCAAAAGCTTCACGTACACAAAACAGAGAAGCAGAGAAACAGAGCATCATCATCGGACGAAAAGAAACAACAAAAACGAGAAATGGACATGGAATTGAGGAATATACGGTACCAGAAATCATGGGTCGAGAGCAGAATCCATTGGAGTGGCTCGTCTAAAGCTGCTCTGCTGCGGTGGATTTTGATACAGAGAGAGAAAAAGAAAGAAACAGGGGATGAGAGAGAAAGGCTTTGAGCTTTTCCTCTTAACTTTCAACAGAAAGAGAGAGAGAGGATTGTGAATAGTAAGAAAATGGTGGTCGGCTATTTAACTATGGTCGGGTCCGATTTTAACCGCGGTCGAGACGTGGGCCCGCCGTTAGGACAAGATAAAAGAGTTTACTTTTTACCACGTGGGTTTCTATTTTGTGTTCCCCACTCACACTCTAACTTTCTTGTCCCCATTGCACAGTTTATGCCTCCGTTAAGTCAGTTTTTTACCAAACAAACTTTTGCAATACACCCAACTTACCGTGACTTTTAGTTATTCATTTACCAAACATAACTGACTTAACGGAGCACCAACTTATCGAGACTTACCGTGACTTACCGACATGATCTAGAGTTAACAAACAAGCTCTAAATCATATTACTCCATCAGATAAATTAGCCTCCATTTTCTATTTTTTTCGCAAAAATTAGGGAATATTTTTTGTTTTTTTATCAGCAACTATACATCATACTCGAAATAATAATGATTCTCATTCTTTAAAGGAAGCGTCACCCTAAATCTCACCCCACAAATCTCACTTCATACCGTCCGACAAAAAGGCTCGAACTTAAGACCTCAGAGGAAATCCAAAGTGTTTTAACAAAAATGATTTTTTGTTTGTTACACATTTTTTGTCATGTCACTCATGTGTACACATATAGTGCGTGTAATTAATGCACTAATTACTATAAACACTCGTTTTGAAACAAATGAAATATAATCTTATCACTTGACGATCTAGTTTAAATTTACTACTAGAGGTGTTAGGTCTTTGCTGGAGAAAATATAGAACTTAAAAATTTGTGTTTTTTTCGTTTTTTGAGTCATTAAGACACTTGTTACTTAGTGTATGTAAATTTGTAGCTTGCGGTTAAAGTAACTTTAATGTGCTTTAGTCGACTCAGTAAATTCCAAATTTCAAATTTTAAACTCTAAATAATGCAAAATATTGACTAGTAAAATGATTGAATATTTATACTACTTCAACATATATAAGGAACATATATGACATTGATTAGCCGTGGTATTTTGCGATCGATCAATTTGCGGTGCATGCAAGCACTACGTGCACATAGATTCGGCTAATAATACACTCAGCCACATATGTGGCAGACACATGCGATCGAAATAGGTAAACAGTAGTGATTGCGACGACAATGTATTTCACTGCATAGATGTACTATTTAATATATTATAAATTTCGTTTTGACAATGTAGTTTTGCCTACCACATAAATTCTCTCGTAGCGATCATTCTATGTTTACCTAAATAAAATATTATACATAGGTAAAAAATTATCTTGATAAGATAAGAACTATACATATTTGGAAAAGTTTATAAATGCAAAAAATTGGTAAGAAAATGATGATATTTGACAAAGAAAAAAAATCAAATTCTGTTTGAGGAAAATTATCCAATGGAATTAATGCTTTACCTCAATACCACAACCAAAATAGAACAAAAAATTAAGAATTTTGAGGAAAAATCTTAAAGATTTTTAGGAAAAAAAAAACAAATAGTATAATTGTATATGTGATAAGGCTTTGACTTGCTTCAGTTTAGTAAAATGTAGTGTACATTGTGTTTTGGTGTGAGTGTTTTGTACCATATAATTATTTCAATTAAAAAAACATTAACGTTGGAGTCGGAGACGGCGTTAGAACGTGCAGATGAGCAAAGTGAGCACCTGAATTTGGCTAGCTTCCAGGAAAGAGGACAACATGTATTAAATTACGATATTGCCCCTCATAATATTTTTCATTTTTCAAATTAGTATCTAATTAATTGGCTAATTTCCATATTTGAGCAAATAATTGTCTCTTAGAAATTTGTTGAGAAAATTGACTATTGTTTGTCTAAAAGAAATGTATCAAGATAAATTTTCATTTTCATTTTTAGGTAATTAATTATGTATGAATTTAAAAAATTATATCTTAAATAACTCAATTAATATCTCTTTAACTTGTTACAATAATAACACACCTGCATTACGAAATTTAGAACGATTAAAATGTGGGCGCTCGTATTTTATAAAATGAGTACAACTTCTTCTTTTTTTCTATTTACTTTTCAAACTAAAAAGTTTAGGTGTTCTTGTGAACTTTGGTGCTTCATATGAGAAAAGTTTGGTTGATAGTCACAAGAAACATTTGTGTTCTTGTGATTACAATAAAGATTGCATGACTTGGAAAAGGTAGATTACAATTTTAGGTGTTATGTTATGTTTACATTGAATAGTCACAAATATGTAATAAATATAAAACTCTTTCGGTTTTAAAAGAATTATAGCGTGTCATATTTTGATAAGTAAGGCTATCAATTGTTATTTACTAGAATTTAACTATGTTGTGTGTATTTTTATGAATATTTCGTAATACTATATTACATTAGAAGTAGACCGACTGAGCAATGTATATTAATCATTTGGGTGAAATTAAACTTGTGATTGTTATCTAATACTCTCTTTGTTTTTTAAAAAAAAAGTCTATATTTTAAAGTTTATTTATATAATAAAAAATGAACAATTATTTTGAGACAAATATAGTTGGATGATGAATTCATATAACATTATCGTCAAAGTCATTGAATTTCATTATTATGATGTCAAAATATAGATTTCAATTAAAGTACTTACGAACACATTAGTCAAGTGATATTTTGCACATGCGTATTAAATGATATAAAGTATCTATATTAATTTCACCACTTCAATAAATATGTCACTCAACATTATTTTAAAAAGTAATTAAGAATCGATGTTTTTATACGTGTGAATATATATGACATATACTTTAGGAAGTTAATAATAAAAAGGTCTTGTGTGTCTCGATTTAGTGAAACAAAACACAAATCGGTAACATACCATATTTTTATCTGGTGGTATATTTACCTGAATACGTGGTAAACGAATGTTTATATTGTCTTCACTATCGAACACATCATATAACATATATGCGAATAATATTGAAATTTATATTATTTGCAATTCTATTTACTTAAAAAAAAATCATAAATCTAAACTAAAGTAGACTTGTACAAATTCAGTCAGTTTCACTGAATTTGAGATTTATGTGAAAAAAACAAACATTTCGAGTTTTAAATGTCATATTGGTTAAAATATCTCGAATTAATAATTTTGAAGGCTATGGATAGAAAGTACAGCAAAATTGTATGATACATGTAAGAGAAAAAAAAATTGCAAACTAATACAGCATATTATTATCTAATAAATAAATTACTACTATATCATTACAATATGAAAATTTTATTCCTTTTCCTATTTTCAATTTCTTTTATTGTTTGTATTCATTTAAATTATTTCAAACGTTATATTCAGTGAATCAATGGTTCTCATATATTTTGGTCAACAAATAATATCATTCCCTTACTTGTAAATTGTAACTTGGAATCAAGTTCTAAGGAAAGCAATTTATGAAATATTTTAAGCTATTGAACAAATTGAATTTGACCATACTAAAAATATATATAATATTTACAATGGTTATAATTAAACAATGATATATATATATATATTATTTTTCAAGTTGTATACAATAGTGTACATTAGTCACAAGATATTGGGCATGTCACAATCAAAATATCATATGGTTTCTTTAGCTAAATGCATGTGCCAGTTCTAGTTAGATTTAAATTGTCAGAAAAATTAATTGATTTTTATTTTGTGTGAACATAAAGACAAAAGATGGGGCAGCTAATTGTACAAAGGTAGTAACTACTTCATTTAGGCACATACGAAAAGTCCAAATAGATTAAATTTACTCAGATTATTATTTAATAGTACATTTCTCTTTATTAAATAAAAAAAAATCGTTTGGCTTGTGTTGCATAAGTAATATTTTTGTTGTTTTCCCATTTTTCTCTATTATTATCTGGCTTTGTCCCTTGGTTTTGTACTTTTGTTTGGTAATGGGAGGAAGGAATTTAGACCAAAATATATATTTCATTGACATTTTTTAATTAGAGGCAGGATATGAAATACTCATGATTTGTATAGTGGTACTTTTAAAAATTAAAAAAATCACAATTTTTTTTATGTAAATCCTACTTATTTCTAAAAAATA